>PVKS010027998.1:0-26926 GCA_004027875.1 Aplodontia rufa
AGTAAAATCAGCTTAACCCAGAGATCTAAGGGTCGATTGTCTCCACTCATCTGTGGAGGTGGGGACTAGACCCTGGACAATGAGAAAGTTGGTCTAGAAACATGAGTTAAATTCAGATAAGATGTAATGCTTTACAATTTAATACTATTTTTAGAGTTATAACGGGAAGGGGAAGGGAGGGATAAGGGAGGGTAATTGTTGGGGGCACTCCTGGGGACAGTTGCAATGTCCAGAATATATACACATCTTATACACATTTTATATTGTTTTGTTAAAATCTTGTAAGGTTGCTCAAAATAAAAAAAATTAAAAAAAAAAAGAGGTGGGGCCTAGTGATCCTTAGGTCATTGGAGGTATCCCTTTGAAGTTAACTGGGGACACAAGACCCTTCTTCCTTTCCTTTTGGCCATGAGGTGCATAGTTTAGCTTCATCATTCACATCCCACCATTGCCATGCAAGGGCCCCAAAGCAATGGGTCCACTTGATCATCAACTGGACTTTAAAGCCATAAGCAAACGTAGCTGCTATGGTTCAGATATGAAGTGTCTCCAAAAAACTCGTGTGTAAAACAATGCAAAATGTTAATTGGTGAAGTGATTGGGTTCTAAGAACCTTAACCTGACCAGTGCATTAACGCCCTGGTAGTGGTTAACTGGGTGGTAACTGTGGGCAGGTAGGGTGTGGCTGGAGGAGATGGGTCATTGTGGGGGCATGCTTTTGGGGTATATATTTTGTCCCTAGAGAGTGAAGTTGTCTCTGCTTCCTGCTGTCCTAGCTGCTTTCCTCCCTCAAACTCTTCTGCCATGATTTTCTGCCTCACCTTGGGCCCAGAAAAATACAACTGGCTATCTATGGACTGAAACCTCGGAAATTCTGAGTGCCAAATAAATTTTGCTCCTCTAAAATTTTTCTTATCAGGTCTTTTGGGCACAGTGGGTGAAAAAACAGTCTAAAGCAACACTCTTCATAAGTTGATTATTTTAAATATTCATTATAGTAACAGAAGCTGTCTAACAAAATGTTTCATGAGGGGATCAGGTTAGGTTTTGTTTCTAAAGATCCAAAATATCTTAAGTAAAGCACTCAAACCAATAAGGTATACTGAAAATCCCACAGTGAAACTTTGTGTCTTATTTATTTGTTTGTCTAGCAATCCAGTCATGGTCACTCAAACATCACCTGTTAATTTCTACCATGTATGGTTATGTACATACATATATGTGAATATAAGAACAGAGATAAATTGATTATTTTTGTAATTATTCAAACACTGAGTGTGGTTTACCATCAATTTTACTCGTCTTACCTGGAATACATGAAGACACTTCACAAATAAAGCAGAATGAAACCAAAGCAAGGCATAAGCTTCCAATATTTGTTATTAAGTAATCTCTATATATGCAGTGGTGCATGCCTATAATCCCAGCAGCCTGGGAAGCTGAGGTAGGAGGATTGCAAGTTCAAAGGCAGCCTCAGCAACTTAGCAAAGTCCCAAGGAGCTTAGTGGGACTTGTGTCAAAATAAAAAAAAATTAAATAAAAAAGGGATGTTTCTCTGTGGTTATTCACCCCCTGAGTTGAATCTCTGATACCAAAAACAAAAATAAATAAACAAAAAACTAAAGAATATCTATAAGTATTATCAAATTATGACTAATAATCAGCAAAAAAAGTCACAACAGAATTATTTTAAAATAAATATAGTTGACTAATGCATTACATTTTCTTTGATTTTATCTACTCTGAGCTTGACTAAGCTAGTATATAAGTATGTTACCCCTTACTTTTGATTCTTAAGATGTGATTGAAATTTTTTTTAAAGAAATAGAATGAGAGACAAAGAAAAAGAGAGAATCAATTTTACCTAGTTTTCATGCGGAAGTGTCTTATTTTGTTACTATATTTTCTGTCCCATTAGAATAAGGACAGGAAACTTGAGAGAGGATTTGTGGAATAATTTGAGAGAGCCCAATGTTATCACACAAGTGCTTGGCGGTGGAGAACACTTGCTGGCTGGCTGGAGAGCAATGCAAAAAGGGAAGGAGGTCAGAGAGATGCCGTGTGAGAAGACTGGCTTTCAAGAGGGCAGAGTCAAGGATGTGACCAAGAGCCAAGAAGCCTTGTTACTACCGGAAGCTGAGAACAGCTACCGGTTTATAGACAGTAAAAAAAAGGGACTTTGGCCTTATAGCTGCCAGGAGCTGAATTCTATGACACTTTCAATTAACAAGAAAACTGATTTTTCATAGGGCATCCAGATAGAATTTCAGCCCTGATCACATCTTGATTTTAATGTTGTGAGTCTTGGGTGGACTCCTGACCCAAAGAACTCTAAGGCAATCATTTGTGTTTCTTAAATGACTAAATGCATTGTCATTTACTATGGAAGCAAGAGGAATCTAATATACCTACCAACAAAAGTTGGTCATATTCTAAGACAGTGACTAAACCCAGCTAGGGTACTAAGGTAGGCCAGTGCTGAAGAGTTGTAGGATTCCCTTAAAATAATTATGGTTTTAGGATTTCCCCAAAACCTAGCTTCCATTTTAGGATCTGTGCTGGAGTCTGAGACTCATCATGCCAATCCTCATCCTGCTTTCTCCCTCCCAAGGTGTCAGGACTATATCAACTGATACAAGCTCACCTTTCTACAGTGCCCTCTCCTATTATACTTGCATATCTGAGATCTTGGCATAACTTCTCAAAAAAACCTGGAGAAATATGTGCCAATTCTTGTTTGCCCCTTCAGAACATCATGAATTTATCCTTTGGATTTTGGAAAGAAAGGGAGAAAAAAGACCACAAGATGTGGAGGTTTAAGAAAAATACGTCATTACATAGAGCTGAAGTGTTACCTGAACTGTGTCTCATTTCCAGGGTCCACATCTACAATCCAGAAGCCCTGTCTTTCTCCAGTGTTGAATTTTCCTTAGACCAGCAAACTTGTTGGCAGGACACATTTGGGTTTTACTTTTAGATGGTAGTCACTTATCTCTGAAAATTTAATTTGATAGGTTTATTTGGGTTTCCAAAAATTTTCTCAGAAATTAGGAGGTTTTATCAGACTTGGGGGACTCTTTTTGAGAAGAAGTTAGAAATACTCTCCAAGAAGTTTACTTCCAGGTTGAGAATTTAGCTCAGTGGCAGAGCACTTGTCTAGCACGCCCAAAGCCCCCAAGTTCGATCCTCAGCCCTGAAAAAAATAAAAAAGTTTACTTCCTCTTTCAATTTACCTATTTAAAAATTCTTATGAAAAATTCATAGTGCTTAGCCTCAGTTAAGAAATGAATTGGGAAATCATACAGAAAGGCAATCCAGTCTTTCTGATATGGACCAAAAACCTGTTCTTAATTCTTTCAAACAAACAAGACCCCAGCTAAACAGAACTGACTTAGTTTAATCTTACACACCTGCCAGAGAAAAATGCATAAATTCATCCATCTTTCTCACACATCAGAGCTTTCTGCAGTACACTGTGTATTTTTTATTCCTTTAAGATATTTTTTTTGATACCTTCTCTTTGACAGGACAGGGATTAGAAAGATGAAATAGATAATTTGCTTTATTATGTAGAAGAGACAGACATAAAAACAATGATTGGAATTTTATGATCAATGGCTTTAAAAGCAAGTTTATCTGTCTTCTGGGAATGAAAGAGAAGCAAAAAAAATGGAAGTCAAGACAATTTTAAGAACACAAGAGACTAAGCCGCATTTTCTGATTTCCCACGCAGTCAAGAGTAAGATAGAGGACTGGGGAAATTGTCTTACAAACAGTAGTCTACATTCTAGCCTGCTGAACATATATATATGTATGTTCATATATATATATATGTATGAATATATATGTATTTATATATATGTGTGTGTTGCTGAACTTAGTAATATTTGACTCACTAACTAGTCAGGGAATGCCAGGATGAACCAAAGTAATACTTGTTATCTTGAAGAAAGACTGAATGTTGGAAGTAGGTAGATATCTTTATTTCCTTATTCTAAAAACTGAAATTTGGTTTAAAATTCATGATTTTGAAATGCCATATCTGATATAGTCTCGATGAATCAATATTATGTCAAGTAAAGTGAAGATTTATTGAATACTCTTTGGGAAACATAATAGTGTTGAGACATATAATAGATACTTATTGCAGTCGTAAAAGTCTTAATTGTTGTACAAATGAATGATATGAATGAATGAGAAACATATTTTAAGCAGCTTGCTAAACATCAATGATGTTCTCTCACAACATCCTTGACCCTTGTTCTCAATAGAAAGATTTCAGATTCATGAAGAAGAGATTTTAAACAGATTCTCCAACATGGGCCAGGACAACAAAATTATTCTCTCCTTTAAATTGACATGATTATTTCATCACATCATACATTTTAAAACTATTATTATTCAAAACTATTAAAATAAATAGGAGTTTTCTCCATTTGTTTCATATTTTAAAAACCACTCTGAAAAAGGAAGTAAAGCAAACAGAGATGGTATGATAAGCTGGTTAAATCCAGATGCTCAAAGGATAAAGTTAGTAGATTTAGGGGAAATTACATTATATTGCAGTTCTCCTGTACTGATATCTAAGTTATACTCTTTTCTTTGTCAGGACACAACAAAATCCTATTTGAAAATGGCCTTTATTCATAGGGCAAAATTTATTTTTTAAAATTGTTTCAAGGTTGTTTTTCTTCTATCAAACATTTGAATTTTTTCCTAAGGACATAGCACATATTTCAACTACACATTTCAGAATGGAGCAAACTGCACTCAATGTCACTAAATTAAGAAAATAATGTACATCAGTAATGCTAATGAACAGTGATTTAATCATATAAAGAGTAGGAAAGTACTCTGGGATAGGAGAGAAGTTTAGGCTAGAAATCACAGGACCTACATCATCTCTACATGTGGGCAGGAGCCCAGCAACTCCTCTCTATCCCATCAAAAGCCTCCCATCGACACTAACTCACTCTTGGTGGAGCTGCAGACTGGTACAGCCCCTCTGGAAAGCAGTGTGGAGAATCCTCAAAAAACTAGGGATGAGCCCACCATACGATCCTGCTATCCCACTCCTGGGTATCTTTCCAGGGGATTTAGAATCAGCACATTATAGTGACACAGCAATATCTATGCTCATAGCAGCACAATTTACTATTGCTAGACTATGGAAACAACCCAGATGTCCCTTAATGGATGAATGGATCCAAAAACTGTGGTACATTTATACCATGGAATTTTACACAGCAATTAGAAACAATGATATTGCAGCCTTTGAAGGTAAATGGATGGCTATGGAAAAATTTATGCTTAGTAAAATCAGCTTAACCCAGAGAAGCAAGGGTTGAATGTCTCCACTCATCTGTGGAGGTTGGAACTAGACCCTGGCTATTCAGAAAGGTGATCTATTGTCATGTGTTAAATCCAGATAAGGTGTAATGTTATACAGCCTAATACTTTTTTAGAGATGTTTTGGGAAGGGGAAGGGAGGGATATGGGTGGGAAATTGGGGGGGGCACTCCTGGGGGTAAATCTAGTTTACAGAAACTATACACATTTTATATTATTTTGTTAAATTTTTGTATGGTTGTTCAAAAATAAAAAAAAATTTAAAAAAGCCTCCCATTTCTGGATCCTTCTTTATTTTTCAAGTTGTATTTAAACCTTGGAGTTTCTCTTGTATTTTCTCATGGTTTCCCATGGAAAAGGAGCAGGCGGGAATCCACAAAGATTTCCTCTTGCTATTTTTCAAAAGAATGCTACTTCACTTTGACCTGTATTATATCCATTTAGCTAACATTTATTTAAAAGAATAGCACTATAGTTTAAGAAGTACAGAAATCAAAGAGAGAAGACCTTGACAATGTTAGGGCAGATTATTCAAAATAACTTGAAAATTAATTTCATTGATTTCCCAGTAGGTTCTCTCTTAAATGTTAATAAACAAAAATACCTGAAGATGTAATAATTCTATGTTCAAATTTTTCTTACTAACAAAAGTGTGAAGACAAATCACCAGGGATAGCAAGGACCCTTGAAAATCCATTCTTCTTTAAATGCACTGAACATGGAACGATAGCATCCTCTTTTTTTCCTTTTGAACTAAGAAAAATGGCTGCATGTCAGTTAGAACAAGAAATTTTTTGGCATTTTACTTGTGGTTTTCTCATTACTTCTCCCAAGATATATTGTAGCCTCCAAACACAACATTCTCACCGTCACTCTGAGATCCAGCAGCCTAGCACTCACTAGATGTTGCAGAAAAGCACTGGATCTCCTCCAAAATAGCAATAAAGCAGCAGTGGGAAAGAATCATCATCATTTAACAACTTACAAATACGTGGCCACGTTGAAAACACAATAAAGGGGCTGGAGCGGTGGCTCGGCGGTTACTGCACTTGCCTGGCATGCTCAAGTACAGGAGTTCAAACCCCAGCACCACGTACACAATGATGTCTCGGAGCAACTAAAGTCACATGAAAAATTAAATAAAAATTGTTTCTCTCTCTCTCTCTCTTTCACTGTCCCTCTCTCTTTAAAGCAAAACAATAAAGACATCAAATTAGTAACCAAAACTTTGTCTTAAGAAACTAGGAAAAGCAAAGTCAACTCAAAGCAAGCAGAGATAAGGAATGGACAGAGTATCATAAAATAAATAAGATAAAGAGAGAAGAAAATCAATAGAAAAAAAATCAACAAAACCAAATCAGTTGTTTGAAAAAGTGAAGAAGGATGAGAGACCGTTAGCTGGGCTACTGAAGAAAAAAAAAAATAAAGATTTTATTTAAATATTAGAAACTGAAAAGAAGGTATTATTACCAACATTGCAAAGAATACTATGGATAATTCTATGCCAACACTTACATAAGCTAGTTGAAATGATCTAGTGATGAGAGGACACAAGTTACTGAAAAACAACTCAAGAAAGAAATGAAAATTAGAATGAATTCATAACAAGCAAATAGATTACATTATCCAACAATCTACCCTTACATAGAACAGACAGACTTAGCGGTCTGTTCTACCAAGCACTTAAAGAATTAGGACCGATCCTTCACAAATCCTTCCAAAAATGGGGGAGAGGGGAAAGGTTTCCCTCTGATTCTATGAAGCTAGAATTACACTGACAATAAAAACAAAAGACCATATACAAAAACTACACACCAATAATTATTATGAACACAGAAGCAAAAGTCCCCAAGAAAATACCAGCAAAATGAATTGAGTAACATATGAAAAAAGATTGTACCCCAAGACCTAGAGGAATATCCACAGGGATAAAAAAGCAGTTTGCTATATGAAAAACAATAAATGTAATATTCTTTATATTAGAATAAAGGGAAAGTCATGGAATTATCTTAATTCATGCAGAAAGTGACATATGATAAGTACAACATTAATTCCTGGGAACAACAACAATGCTATGAATTGAATTGTGTTCCCCAATACTAATCGGTGTTCCCCAATACTAATTGTGTTCCCCAATACTAATATGGTGAAACCCTAAATTCTAATGTAATTGTATTTGGAGATAGGACATTTCAGATGCCATTAAAGATAAAAGAGTTAAAAAGGGTGGGATCCTAAGATGAGAGTGTAAGAGGCCCTATTAGAAGAGAGATATCTCCCTTTCTTTTTAAACATATGTACCAAAATGACAATACAGCAAGAAGGCACGTGTGTGAAAGCCAGGAAGAGTTTTCTCCAGAACCTGGCTATGGTGGTACCTGAATTTTGAACTCTAGAACTGAGAAACCACTTGATCAAAGAAATTTTGTTGTGGAAGTTCAAGCTGACTAATGTGGTTTACAATTTATTTATTATTTTATTAAATATTCTAAGAAACATACACAAAAACTGTTAGACTTAATAAATCAGTTTAATAAAAAAGCAGGATACAGTATCAATGCAGAAGGAAAATGATTATTTCTTTTAATTCTCCATGTTAAATCAAAAAGTAAAATTCTGTAAACAATTCCACTTACAATAGCATAAAAATAATCAAATAATGAAAGAGGTGCAAAAATGTTGAAATAAGTTAAAGTAGACCTAAATAAATGGAAATACAACCCATGATCATGGTTTGGAAGACATAATATTTTAAAATAACCATAGTCACAAATTGATTCAATGCTGTTGCTATCAAGATTTCAGCTTTTTTTTTCCCCACAGATGAACATGCTGTTCCTGAAATTCATTCAAGTACACAAGCTGATCCTAAAATTAATACACTATAGCCTAAAAAAATCTTGAAAAAGAACTGTATTTGTGAACTCACTGTTATACTTCATAACTTACCACAAAACTCTGATATGCCAGTGGCACTGGAATAAGAATAGACATATAGAAATACAGAATATAAGAGAGCATTCACAAGTGCATCCTTGCATGTACAGACCTTTTTCTATTAAAAAATGTTATGATAACTCAATAGGGAAGCAGTCTTTTTTAAAAATTTGTAATAACTATTTATTTTTTTAATAATTTTTTTATTTTTGAACAACCATACAAGTTTTTAACAAAATAATATAAAATGTGTATAGATTCTGGATATTAGAATTACCCCCAGGAGTGTCCCCCCAATTATCTACCCTTATCCCTCCCTTCCCCTTCCCCAATATCACTAAAAAAGGATTATGTTGTATAACATTACACCTTATCTGGATTTAACACATGACAATAGACCAACTTTCTCAATGGCCAGGGTCTAGTCCCAACCTCCACAGCTGAGTGGAGACAATTGACCCTTAGTTCTCTGGGTTAAGCTGATTTTACTCAACATAATTTCTTCCATAGTCATCCATTTACAGTCTTTTTAAATAAATGATGCTGAAAAACTTGAATAAACATAAATTTGGACCCATACTTTATTCTATATAACTTAACCCCAAATTAATAAAATATCTAAAAATAAGAATAAAATTAGAAATCTCTTTGATGAAAACAGGTTTCACCCTCATGACATTGATCAAGTAATACTTTCAAATATGATGCTAAACAAAGAAAAAGTAGATAAAGTTCATTGAAAATAAAAAGGGCTTCAAAGATCTCCATTCAGGGAATGAAAAATACAATCCAGAATGAGAGAAAATATTTACCACAACCCGATCATGAGAAGATAAATAACCTAGCTAAAATTTGGATAAAGCATTTGAATAGGCACTTCTTTAAAAAAGTACTTACAAATGGGTAATAAACATTTGAAAATATTCTCATCATCATTAGTCATTAGGGAAGCATGTATCAAAACTGTAATGAGATGCCACTTCACATTCCCTGGGAGGGTCATAATAAAGAACTACAGTGACAAGTGTTGACGGGTATATGGAGAAATTGGAAATCTTACATATTGCTCATGGGAAGGAAAAATGGTACAACCATGGTAATCGTCAATTTCACGGCTTCTCAAAAAGTTTCTATTAAAATTATCATATGACTTAGCAAGTCCCTTCACAGATATTTACTCAAGAAAAGTGAAGACATATGTCTGCACAATATAATAGCCAAATGATGGCAAGAATCCAGGCATCCATCAGTTCATGAATGCCCAGAAAAAATGCTGCATTTCCCCGCAATAAAATATTTGGTCCTAACAAGGAATGAATATTGACATATGCAATCACATGGCTGAACCTTGAAGACGTTCTGATAAGTGAAAGAAGCCAGACATAAAAGGCAGCATAATGTACAATTCCATTTACATGTTCAGAGCAGGAGAATTTATAGAGACAGAAATTTACTGTTTTCAAGACTCACAGGACTAGAGAATGGAGAACAACCACTGGTGTGTACATACTTTATTTTGATGTAAGAAAAATGTTCTGGAATTAGATATTGGTGACAGTTGAATTTCTTTGTGAACATAACTAATGACCACTAAATTATACACGTAAAAGGGTAGGTTTTATAATGTATTAATTATGTGTACGAGTTAATTTTATAGTACATTAATTATATTATAAATTATATTATGTATTTATATTTAAAATAATAGTATTAATAATAGCTAACAGTGTTCTAATTGATTCAGAGCAGTTAATTCATTGAATCATGGAACTCTACAAAGTAGGCATTAGTGTTAGTCAACTTGACAAAGAAGAAATTAGAGAATTTAATTACTGAACTCCTCTGAGGTCACTTAAATTTAACAAGTGGTGAATTAGGTTTGAACTTGGGCAATGTGCCCAAAGTCTGAGATTTTTAACAACTGTGGGACACTGTTATTTTTTTCCTTTCTGCACCCATAATTTGAAATAGCTGTAATAGGATGGAGCTCATGACCCTTAAGGTCTGTTCCACTATATGATGCTAATAGATGATGAGACATCTGGCAAAGTGAAAATATAGATTTGTGGGGAGAAAGCCTCAAAGAATGAACTGCTTTGAAGTGAGATGGATGAAGAATATATGGCCGTGACTGAGAAGAGCTTGTTAATACGAAAGCTCAGGTACTTGATGCATGGCAGACCATGTTCAAAGCAGATTAATTCACTCCTAGAATAATGAGCTGGGGAATGACTTGGCCTAAAATCCATGGTTTCCTTAGCCTGAAAGATCAGTTTTCTCATATGTAAAACAGTACTAACTCATAATAATGTTTCATATGGTATAAGGATTAAATACATTCATGCAAAGAGAGAGCTCATCACTTAGTGCATTATAATTATTAACACCCCATTCTGACACAGTTTTCATTAAAATATTAGTCCCCATATCCTTTTTTCATCAATCTCTCTGACTATATGTCCTCTCGTCTTGTTTTTTTCTTTCTCAGTTCATTAATCTGTCAAATTAGAATTGACCGGAGCTTAGCTGTTAGACCTCTTTGTTCCCCCAAGTCTTTCAATTGACTTTGACCTAAAAGATTTCTCAGTCCCAGAAAGCTCCTCTTACTTCATGTTTTTATGGTCAATAGCATCACCATCATCTTCCCTTGAACGACTAATAAGCCTAATTGTAGAGTTTTTAACATTTCAGTTAATGATAAGCTGCTCAGGTCATAACCCATCCTTATCTTCATGCTTCCTTTCAAACCCTATGTTATAGCTCTAAAAATCATGTTGGGTTTTTGTCTTGGTGTATGAGGGTTAAGAAAAGGGCAATTGGGGTACTTGAGCTCAGAATTGGTCGGTTTGCATACACAAAGCAGGCGTGTGGGCAGTTTGTTATTATGCTTAGGAATTTTATAACACTGGCAGGGTCAGGTCTTTCCCCAGGTAACATAAAGCACCTGCAATAAAATATAAGATACAGAATTTTTTTTTAATTTAAAAAAAATTTATTTTTTATTTTTTTAAGAGAGAAGAACAGTGAGAGAGAGAGAGAGGAGAGAGAGAATCAGTTTTTATTGAGTTTTTCACATGGCTTTTCATTGCTTCCACGCTCAGCTGTGCACGTGGTGCTGGGGTTTGAACCCGTGTACTCGCACATGCCGGGCAAGCGCTGTAACTGCCAAGTCACTGCTCCAGCCCAAGATACAGAATTTTTAAAAGCCACAATTAATTCATAGAACATAAGTAAGTTGCCACGTATGTAGCTAAGACCTATGTTACACTGATGGTCTCATGAGACTGCCTAAAATCAGTTCACAGAATGTAAGGAAACAGATCCCTGGATCATGAATGAGTTGGCTAAATATATCATTATTGGCTAAAAATTGCACTGTTCTTAAGATTACAGTCCTTGTCAGGGTTACCCTGAAAGGCAGTAGTGAAGGGAAATTCTCCCAACATAAAGAGGTTCTAGCACACAGAGGTCCAAGGTCCATGAACTTTTTCGTGAAGGTACACATGGTAAATATTTAAGTGCTGTAGGTCAGTCAGTCTCTATCCCAACCACTCAGCTATGCCCTCGTAAGCATGGAAGTGTCCATAAACAAATAGGCCTATCTCTGTTTCAGTGGAGATTTGCTTACAAAAACAGGTGGTTGGATCACAGACCATGGTTTGCTATTTACCTACACTAGGTCATGAACTTGGTATGAAGAGTAAGGTGGCCTGAAAGAAGAATATGCACGGATTTCAGAACAATGGCACATATCTCAGCTCACTGAGCGGCAGTATGGAAGCATCAACATCAGAATTTCACAGAGGAGACATTTTAAGAAACCTATAGACGTAGCATGTAGAACTGTGTAGCACATCCCACCAAAGAGCATCTATCAAGTGGAGTCATGAAACAACAAATTAAGAAAACTTGTCCAGGGGATCTGAACACTGAGGACAAAAACAAGACCATCACTTGACCGTGGCATAGAGAAAACTTTTTAAACAGCATAATTAATGCATGATTGACAACAGCTACGGTAGCAGGAGTGGAATGTGTACAGATCCAATCATATGAGCTCCTTAGCTCCAAACAACAGGTAGCTATTAATGGTTCCGGATGATTAATCAGCAAATTGAAAAGACTGATTCTGACCTCTGAATGCACTTTGGCTTCTTTAGAAGGTTAGCATGGTATTTGGTTTTATTTGAGTTACATTTGTTGTCTTGAAACACCTACAGCTCCTTCCTGGTCATTTGGGAATCTTCATGCTAAAAGGTTAAGAGACAAAATCAATTGCTATCCTCGGAAAATCATGACCCTTATTACCACGGAGAAAGAGATTTTGGTTATGTAATGGGTACATGGAGGTGTGTGTCTGGACCTTACAGGATTCATACAGCTACCTCTTGATGCTTCCACATTTGAGGATAACTACAAGTGAGCAACTGCAGCAACCATGGCCTGATAACCAGGAGGAGCAGAGGATCCCGGAATAAAGGTCTAGATTACTCCACTGTACTAACAACTTCAACCAACAGAAATAATAGTTAAGAATCATGGGAACAGAGAATGAATGGTAGAATAGAAATGACTATCAATTACGGCTTTGATACTAAATGCACTATCAAGAACTACACCAGTTCCCAAATTTTTAATTTTTAATAGCATTCATGTTTTATAATATTAATTTTTTTATCTTAAATATTGCTCATATTTTCCTTCTCTTAAAAACTTTGCTGGTATTTTTTCCTGTGATAGAGTGTTCTATTTTCGTATATTTGAATTACTGAATCTTTTTCTTTGGTGGTACTAATCGAAACCTTGTACCCTTTAACCAACATTCCCCTCTACCACTATATCCTCCCTTTTAAGCTTTGGTAACCATTATTCTACTCTCTGCTTCTGTGAGTTTGACAGTTTTGGGTTCTATATACAAGTCAGATCATGAGTGATTTGCCTTTCTGTGCGTGACTTCTTTCACTCAACATTGTGTCCTCCACGGTCATTCATATTATTGCCAAAAGCAAGATCATGTTATTTTTTAAGGTTGCATAGTGTTCCACTATGCCTCTATCACATTTTCTTTATTCTTTTATTCATCTGTTGATGGATGCCTAGGTTGATTCACATCCTGGCTATTATCAAGAATTCTATAATGAACACAGAATTGCAAATATCACTTTAGCATACTGATTTTATTTCCTTTGGCTGTGTAGCCAAAAGGGAAGCTATTGGGTAATATGGTAGCTCTATTTTTAATCTTTGAAGAATGTCTATAGTTTTTCATGTGGTCATATCAATGAATATATCCATGATCAGTGTGCACAGGTCCTTTTTCTCCTCTTATTTATACATAATAGTTATAGAACCATTGCCCCTTTTCCATCTTTCCAGCCATCTTTAGACATCTCAGATATGTCCTTTTTTACAGTGATCCTTTCTGAGTGGCTCCTCTCCTGTTTTAGTCAATTTTGTGTCACTATGACCCAATACCTAACAAGAACAACTTAAAAGAGAAAAAGTTTACTTGGGGCTCACGGTCTCAGAGTTCTCAGTCCATGGCCCACTAAGTCCATTGCTCCAGGCTCAAGGTGAGGCAGCATATCATGATGGGAGTGTGGGATGGAGTGTTCTTCATTTATGCAAGCCTGGAAGCAAAGAGAGAAAGAGTGGAGAGGGGCAGCATTGCTAATGAAAATGAGCCATTCCAGGGTATCCCCCAGGTAACCAGTTCCATCACCCATGTTCATCTTGCCTATAATATTCACTCAGTTAGTCCACTCAAATCAGGATGGACCAAAAAGGTTCCATCTCATAATGTAATCATTTTCCATCTGAATATTCCTGTGATAGCACAGGAAGTTTGGAGAGATACTTCTTATCTAAATCATAATGTTTTTTCATCTCCATTGTGTGGCTATAGTTTTTAAAAGGATCTTTGAGCCCTCCTAAATCTATTATAATTCATGAATAGCTATCTATATGCTCTCTTTTAGTGGGAAAAGAAGATTGCACCTCCTCTTCCACCATCATGTTCCCTACTATAATTCTTGCCCTATTGTTATGCTTCCCTTTGTAATGCTCTTGGAATTTATAATGTGAAACTTAGAGAAGATCTCTGCTCTCATACCTCAGCCTCATTATAAAAAGATAGCCCCATATATCCTGGAAAATTGCCCCTGCTTTCCTGATCAATTTGAAATGATAATTTATAAATACTTATAAACATACATCCACATACATATCCAACTTATTTCCTCTCTCTGGAATCACGGATCTGTTTCTAACTTCTTGAATGATACACCTCATTTCTGAACTACTGCATCTATGCTTTATTTGGTAATAAAATTAGTGTTTTGGTACCTGGTAAGGGAAAATTACACTCATTGCTGTTTACTTAAAAAACCGTTGATACTGGAAACATTTGTTAACTGATTTTAAGAATTGGTTTTCAAATTATTTTGATACATCTCTGTTGAAAATGTATGAATTTTGGAAGGCAAAGGGTATTTCAACTTAAATTTGTATTCTTATGTTATTTCAAACTGCCCTTTAGTTCGTTCAAGCATGCTTACCATATGTCAGGCATAGTTTTGGGCACTTATAATAGACACACAAACATGTAATTAGCATATATCTCTCTGAGCGGTGTTTTAATGCTTAAAGGTCAACACATATAAAAAATAATCATCCAAAATTAGTCATTTCTCTTAGATCTCTGATTTTGTTAAGTGACACATCTCACATTATCAATTATTCAGACCAAAATTCCTAAAGCCACCTTACTAAATTTCCTTTCCTTTCCTGGTCAGGACACATAGCATTTTGTCTGTGTGGTCTGGTGTGCGTCTACAGATCCTACCTTTTCTGTTTTTCCTTCCATTTTTACACCATCATGCTGCCTCAGGAGTCAGGCTGCCTTTATGTCCCCAGGCTGTCCCATTCTTTGTGTTAACTGGTGTCAAATAGAAAACCTGAAACTATAACTCTGATCATACCACTTCTCAATTCAAATCCCTCGTGTCTTTCCTTCAGATTTTCAGGAAAAAAATGTTGGCCGGACCTTCAAGAAAGGCACCAAATTATCAGTGGCAAATTGTGGATGACTTCTGATAATTAGTATAATCCTTGTTAAAAATGCTTAAAGCATAATAGAAAGGAGCAGGTGACAGTAAAAATGGAGAAAAGTACAATAGGGTAGTAGAACAAAAGCTCCAGGAAAGTCAAAGGCTTTTAGTCAGTTGTGTATTTGATAATTTCTACTCCCACAGTTCCTAGAGTGTCAGTAAACACACTTTTTAACGAATGTCAAAGGTACTGATATGGGTTATTTGGAGGTTGTGCCAACAAAGAGTGTGATCCCAGGCCCTTCTGTTTCTCCACTTTTGGCTATTGAGCAAGATGGCTTAGGGAGGGCTGCAGTGGTGGGCCAGCGGTATTGCACTTACCTGGGATGTGTGAGGACTGGGCTTTGAACCCCAGCACCAAGTACACAACTAAGTGTCAGAGAAACAAAGGCCAGATGAAAAAATAAATAAAACTGATTCTGTCTCTCCATCTTTCTTAAAAAAAAAATAAAAAGATGGCTTAGGGGTAAATACTATGGTAAAATAACTGGTTCAATATTGGATAATGACAATTCTTCAATGCTTACCATGTACTAGGCATTGCTACCTGATTTATATTCATTTTATTGAAAAAATCCTTAAACAACTACATGATAATTGAATCATTTATTTCCATGTTAACAATAAGGTAAACTGAGGCTTACAGGGGTCAATTAATACACCCAGATGCCAAAGCTAAACGTTTGAAAGAACCAACATTTCAACCTACAGAAGTTTATATAGACTTCATTGACATCTCTATACTCCCTGGATTTAAGATGTATTCCAGTCACAAAACAAATTGGGAAAATTGTTGTAAGAATTAGAAATTGCAAATACAGAGATAAATCATGTACTATATTTAAAAATGCTGAAGAATTAAAATATGAAATATCAAGTCCTGATTATTCTACGGTAAGTTGTGTTAGATTTTTAATGCTGGTACATTCTCATGCTATACTTTTTTCTAGGGAAAAGAGAATCATAAAATTTATATAATTTATTTATTTTTTTAAAGAAAGAGGAGGAAATGAGAGAGAGAGAGAGAGAGAGAGAATCAGTTTTATTTTTTCATCTGTTGTTTCTCAGACACTTAGTTGTGTACGTGGTGCTGGGATTTGAACATTGGTCCTTGTATATGCCAGGCAAGTACTCCCACCACTGAACCTCCATTCCAGCCCTATAATTTTTTTAAAAAAACTATTTTTAAAAGGGAAAATAACTAGAGTATGATCATACTTAAAACTATAGATATATAATTGTAGAAATAAAGTACACCATATATACTCCAATTTTATGTTAAAATTATAATTAATTTAATAAAATCAGAATTTACAGGTTAATTTAGACTTAGGAAATCTGTTTCTACAAGTAGACCATCATGTGGCAGGAGAAAAAAATGCTTTGTATTACAGACAACTGCAGTCATGTGAAAAAATACAATAACTATTTGTGGCAAAAGTAAAAGTCTAGTGTTCTTTATATGATAAAAATTATCTTGAATGAACAGTTCACCTAATAATTGAAATAAAAAAATTAGAGGAGTTTTTATCAAATTTAGTGACATTAATAACTGTGATCATTCCAATATGATTCATATTTTTCTGAAAGGTCTAGTCAAGGTATAGAAAAAAACATTTGTAACGTAAGGAAATAGGAAAACTAGTCTTACTTTATTTGCTACAGTTTACCCTTTTACTGTTTAGAGCAGGATACTCATACTTGAAGACACAATCCATATAGAAAATAATTTTATATGTAATTCTCCAGTTTAATTTCAATATATACACACAAATCATCTCACGGAAGAAAACAAGAAAAATTTTCTGGTTTAGTGACAACAGCATATGCTGTGCTTACTCTGTTTGATAGAATCCTTCTCTAAGACCTGGAAAGTCTCCAGAATACAGACCTGTCATCATTTATACATATTGAAGAGTGTAAAGTTGTTTTTTTAATGGATAATATTTCCAGATTTTACCTCTTCAAATAACCTCTGGATTAAAGTGAAAACCAGGTTTTGACATAGCAAAATTATCAAAATTATCAAGCTATATACCAACTGATTAAAAGCATACCACAGGGAATTTAAACACATAATGCTTACCCCAGTTTAGACATATACAAAACCTATTCTTGATTCCACTCCCCATTGGTAAGAAGACAAAATAGAACTAAGGAAGGAGGCAAATGTTAATAGTGAGGTTTAACTTCCAGAGAGCTGAAATCTTTCCCAGGAGTAAGGAGGAGCAAGACGTCCTCAGTCCCTATGGAGACCAAGGTACTTTGTGTACTTAGAGTCAGCACAGGAGGTGAATGATGTGCTTCTAATCCCCTGCTTTCCAGAAGCTAAAGCTATTGAGACCACTACAATTTTTCCCTTGGAATATCTAGTATTCTGTAATGAATAAATATGAAGAAACCCCCAGAAAAAACCAGCCTTAATAAATAATAAAACCAAAGTGAAAATGGAAAACAGAAACAGATTCACAAGAGATGCAGATATTGGGGTTGTCACATGAGTTTAATATAACCACAGATAATATGATAAGAAAATAGGTGGAAATTAAGCATTAAAGAGGAAGCTGCAATAATTGGTGGTGGGGGTTTTGGGGATAAATCTAATATTCAGAACTTATATATATATTATATTTTTGTTAGAAGCATGTTTGATTGTTCAACAAATAAATTTCTTAATTAAAAAAATGGAAGCTGCAATTTATACACAGGAAAATGATGGAGATCCTGGGACTTATTAGATGAATGAGTCTGTAAACTGACTGCACACTGTGAAATAGAGGAATGGGGGTTAGTGAATAAAATATCATAACAAAGCATCCAGAATGAAATACTGAAAAAAAGTAAAAATGCAAAAGGAAGAGAGTAAAAAGGTTTTACATGTATGTGCCCTTTTTTGCAAGAAGAGAGAAGAGAGAGAGATTAGAGAAGAAACAATACATTTGAATATACTGGTTATTGATATGCAAATGTTGATGAAAAATGTCAAAAAGGACCATGAACTTGAACAGGATCAGTAAATCAATTGAAGAAAGTTAATGGGAAAGTGAGCATCTTAAAACATCCCCAGAGGGAAACGAAGAAGTGCCTTAAAAGGAACAATGAAAAGACAGCTGATTTCTCGGTAGGACAGATGGAAAGTCAAAAGTGATGGAACAGCATTTAAAATGTTTGATTTTCCCCACATTTTGAAAATTATCTTACAGATATTCCTCAAAATTTAGTTATATAATAATTAGATAAAGACTACACATAGAGAAAGAAATGCCTCCCATTGACAAACTTTGTCAGGCAAATACTCAAAAGTAATACTGTTCTGAGAAAATAAGCCACAGATAACACTGCCTCATTAGGCAGTGCATAGAATAAATAGAAAGGCAAGAAATATCTGAACACTGGATTTGAGAGTACATTTACTGAGTAACAACTCCACACAGAAAAAACACATATTAATTCATATTTTAAAATTTACATTGGGCATTTTATATGTCCATTTATTTCTCTCTAGCTCATGTTACATAACACTAAACAGTTTCAGTGTTCCTTCTGTGCTGTCTGAATCAATGAACTTGAATTTGTATTCTACTATGTGCTTCTTTTTCTCATGTGGGCTTTGTACAATACCAGCTTCCTGTTCTTGTGCTTAATGGGAATAACTATACAGAACTCTTGCTCCATGCCTCTTTATCCCTTCCATCACAGTCGTCTGTTCTCCTTGTGAACTGCATCTGTCAGTGGGTGCATAAACTGTGAAATATAGTGAGCGGGAAGTACTTTAAACCCACTTCAGCTTGATGAGTCCTTTGTGTACTCCATTCTAAACCAAAAATAGATCCCTCGCATTGCTTGCTGGCTGCTTCCTGGGTAAAACATCAGCACTTCCTTAGCAGCAGTACTTACCATCGTCATGGTATAACTCCTATTTGCTTTAGACTAGATGTCAAATGTGAGTAAGCAATAGGAAAGAAAGGAAGCCAATAAAAGGGAAAGGGTTATAATAAAAAATTAAAAGTAGGGGATATGGCCTCTGTTTTATGGAGACTGATCCATTGCAAATTTTGTTGACATCTGTGGAGTTTGGGTTCTGTTTTGATATTCATAAGGTCTCTATAGTAGCATTAAGATGTGATCTCTCTTTGACTTACATAACTAGCAAGTGGATGAGCTGACATCCAAACAGGAATATTTGCACTGAGACATGTCACTCTAATGTCAGAATGACTATCATACAAAGGTTCCAGTTTTTTCATCCCCTTCAATTTGCTGAATATATGGCTACATTTTCTTTCAAACCACACGTGTACATCAGCAAGACACTTATAGACTCCTTATGTGAAAGAATGTATTAAAAGATGAAGTTTAATATTGTTGGCATTCGAGTTAGTAAAATTAGTCTCATGCTCAATTATAGTAGATAATTTTATTGAAGTCGTCCATGATTGTAGCATAGGTAGGACATGATTTTATTTCTTTCTTCCTAATTCCAGAAATTTTTTTTTAACACATAAGTACCAAGACTGAGTTATTATTGGGCGGGAGCGGTGGCTCAGCGGTTACAGTGCTTGCCCAGCATGCGCAACAACATGGGTTCAAACCCCAGCACCCACGTACACAACTAAGTGTCAGAGCAACGAAAGCCATGTGAAAAACTCAATAAAAATTGATGCTCTCTCTCTCTCTCTCTCTCACTGTCCTTCTCTCTTAAAAAACAAAGACTGAGTTATTATAATTCCCTTTGCCTCATTTGACGTATATTCAATTACATTTTGTAGAAATCATCAACACCTCTTCTGTTTTTAGAACTGGTGTACTATACTTCTCAATGCAGTGTGGAACTTGCTTGAAATTCTCACATACCTGTAGTCAGGTATACTGGCAAAGCCAGCACATTTTCTGGTGTATAGAAAGCATCCAGCAAATAGTATTGACTAGCTTCGTTTCAATTTTATTGTTTGCTAGTTTCTGTGTAGTTTCTCAGAAAGTTAAGAGCTGACCAAAGTGCTGTCAATTTTAATTTTGTCTCTTCAAATCAAATTTGATGAGGGATTTTTATGACAGGTGATTTCAGTGCGATGCTACAGATATTTTCAATGCTGTTTGTCCTTTACCCAAGTGAAATTAAATAATCCTGTAAAACACACTAAATCCAGTCCTATGGTGACATATTGTAGCCTTTGGTTTTGCATTTGTTTTTATTTCCCAAATATGGGAGCAGTGACTGAATTTCAGTTTCAGAAAGAAACTAAGTTTCTTCACACTGGTGAAATTTTTCTGAGATCACCTCCACCCAGTGTGTAACCTGCCTTTGGACAGAAGTCATTTGCTTTATTGAGTTTCTTCCATGATTCCTGTTGGCATTGCATGCGTCCTGTGTTGTGATGTGAGAAATTCATCTTCCAGAGAAAGAAATAAACACATCTCAGTGCTAACTTCTTGATGAGCATTAACGTAATTTGTCTTTTCCCTTTTTAAAAAATCTATTCTATTTCTGTGAGCAAAGAAAATATTGTTAACTATTGTATAATTACCTGGATGCCTGGAGATGTAAATGTGCCTAAGAGCCTTCTGGAGTAGTCTGTCAGTTCACTGAATTTGAACACAGTGAATTTTTTGTAATTGCTAGAGGTAAAGCGGTGAAGAAGTTTGTTATCACCATCAATGTGGAGCTTGTAAGTGGAGATGGCTAAATATTAACAGTTTTATTTGCAAATAGCTTAATTGTGCAGAATGCATTGATGAAGATTTTTAAAAGAATTTGTCAACTTTGGGGTTTCAGTGAAATACAGGTATAAAAGTGCCTTTATGAAGTATGTACAACACTCATATTCCTAATTGGATCCTTGCTACAAGATGAATTACTGAATAAGATTGAACAGCTAACAGACCTCAATTAAAGTTTTTTTTTTTAATGTAAGCCCCACTCCATGAAGTTAACCTTCAGAAACATTCCAAGCATTTGAGCAAACACTTTTGTCCAGGAGTTGTGGGAAAAGTGATGTGGGACAGATCTGAGTGAAGGTTACACCCTCAAGGGCTAAGTTTAGCATAGATTTTCACCAATAGCCTTGGTACTTTTCCAATATCTGATTAACATCAATATTGATCAATGCCCTTAACCGTTAGCTAGATTAGTACATTTAAGGGGCAACCCCTATCTTGTCTCCTTTCACCCTGTGGGAGTTCTATCTCTTATTGTCCTTGGAGTAAATCCTACTCTTTTACGCTCACACTTCCTTATGTATGCATTTAATTCTTAAGATCTGAAAGACAAGAACCCAAAGGGAAATCATTGTCAGGCAGCTGGGGTCTGCTGCAGCACTGGGGGACAAAGCCTGCCTTCGACAGTTTCAACACACCACTTGATAGCAGTGGAGAAGAATCTGACATGCTGGCTGCCGTCCATGGGACTGATGTGGTCAGGCATTGCTCTTCTGTGCTCAGCTGCTACCACTAAAACAGGCTTTCTTGGACGTGGAGGTCTGGGGCTTATGCAAATCCTACCCTGGTAGAAGGGTCAGAAGGGGAGAATCTGGTTTTGTAGCTTGTAAGTTAAGTATGTTCTTATGTCTTACTCTATTTTGTGCTACTGTAACAGAATATCACAGACTAGGGAATTTATAATGAACAGAAATTTATTGGCTCAGGGACTGGAGTGGTGGCTTGGTGGTTATGGCGCTTGCCCAGCATGTGCAAATACACGGGTTCAAACCCCAGCACCCACATACACAACTAAGTGTCTGAGCAATGAAAGCCATGTGAAAAACTCAATAAAAATTGATTCTCTCTCTCTCTCTCTCTCTCACTGTCCTTCTCTCTTTAGAAAAAAAAAAGAAATTTATTGGCTCAAATGTCAAGAGGCTGGGAAGTCCAACATCAAGGTGTGAGCATCTGACAAGGGTCCTTTTGCTGCATCATAGCATGGTGGAAGACATCTATGGCCAAATGGGTAGAGGAGAGAAAAAGGGGTGAGTGCACAAGAGAGAGCAACAACACTTCCTTGATAACAAATTGACTCTGGCAACTAGGATGAGGATGTTAATCCACTCATGGCACTGAACCCTCACAGTTCAGCCACCTCTTAAAAGCCCAACCTCTTACTACAGTCTCAAAAGCAATTGAATTTCAACATAAACTTTGGAGGGAACACACCATAGCCACCCATAATGCCCAGAATACACGTGCCTCAGGAAATGTCCTCGAACCATATTTATTGAATTGAGTGCTACATCCAGGAGGGAGGAATGAAACTCGATTGCTTATTACTTTTTAATCTTCCAGACTACTATATATTAGTATGTGCAAGAAAACAACATTTAATGAGTGTCAAAGGGCAAATGAAGATGTTAGCTGGGAGCAGAGAGAAAAATATTAAACATTAGCGGATTGGTCCCTTAACAGATGTAGAAATAACTCATTTGGATGTGAAACATTTTTATACAGAAGGATTCTCATGTGCTTGTGCTCATTAGCAATGGTCTCAGGTGTTTTCTTCACACTCATCATTTTCTTATCTTGACTTTCTTTTCCCTGAGCTATTGAAATATTAGCTGGCTTTTCTGACGGGCATCGGCATTACCAGCTTTATCAAGCATGACATCTCCTCCTAGTCTCTAATATTCCTCACAGATGGTGTTTCTCAATAGGAACTACTTTGTCAAACATGACATTTACTTCCAAGGTTGCTGAGGGGTGGATTAGCAGCTTCCTCATAATTTTTACTGCTACAGGTCATTTATTCATAATTCTCATTGATGACTTATTAGTTACACCGCCTTGCTTCTCTGGAAGTCCAGTGTGAAGCAGTTTAAAATTTATGCTTCAAAGATTAGCTTGAATAAACCTACTTCTGCTTTGATTTCATTCTTCATTCCATCTACAAAAGGGGTCTCTGGCTGTTTCTACAAATTAAGCAAAAGACCCAATTATTTTTCAGTGTGTCTGTGGTGTATCCATGTGTATATATTTTACATATGTGTATACTTTCATGTACGTTTTCATATGTTTCAAGAATTTAGCTATCAATACATGCGATTTGCATATTGATCAGAGAAATGTTTGGGATTGGGAATTGGAAAGTAAGAAAAAAAGACTACAAAAATCTGTGTATGTGTACATGTTTGTAGATGTATATATGTGTGTGTGTGTGTGTTTAACTAAACTGAGGATGACATAAAAATGAAAATATTTATGTTTTTGCATTTTTTCAAAAATGAAGTTACTTGAAAATATCCATTTAGAAGATTACTTATTAAATGGATGGTTAATGCTCTTTGGAGAAAGTTTTGGGAGATTAAAGACTTTTCAGTTGAGTGTTGTGAGGGAAGCATTAGTTTTCACTGTGTCCTTCCTTTTTTATGGTCAATCGTGACATCAATGCTATATGGGAGAAATCTTTCTGGCTCTTGGTTTTGGTGCTGTCTATAAACTTTTTAGTTTATATCACTGGGTTGCAATGATTCCAACTGTTCTGTTAATTCCTTCCCTTCAAAAGCATCAACTTTCCAAATTTCTGTACCATCATCAAAGTGGGTATAGAATACAGCCCTCTGGAGTTAAAGAAAAATGAGCTGAGCCAATATTCTCAAGGCATTAAAACCCATGAGATCGCACATGGATAAATTAGTATTTTAGGAAGTATTGTTTGGGAAGAAAAAGTAATTGTAAGGACTGAAAAATATAAAAGACTTCTTGCACACCCATGGCCTTTCATACATTGGGTAGTAAGATTCAGCACGTTTTTTTGAATGTGCTTGTAAGTCCACAGGGAAAGAAAAACCTACCAGGTAAAAGAGGACATGGGATCTCAAGAGTTCAAAAATATTATGATATAAATTCATAAAACATCTAAAGCACTAATTGCATTAGCCTGTGAATCAGAGCACATTTGTTTCTAAAAAGTATTAAAAAACAAATTACAAGTGTTATTAATAATTTAAACTCAATCCACACACAAAAAATTTGATAGCAATTTTAGAAATCAAATTAGTCACTTAATTGCATTTTTAGGACTCACACTAACTGTGGTGTGAGAAATTAGGTATTAACTAGAATTCATGCAAATGTATTTTTGTGACTGTTTAGAATAGGCCAATTTCAGGGTTGAATGTTGCCTGTTTTAATCATTTTAATGTATTAAATTTTCTCATTCTTTAATTTTTATATTTTTTCCTCATGATCAAGGATTTAAAATATATATTCTTATCAAAAATATCTTCAAGATAATTTCAGGTATTGTCTCTGGTTCTTGTATATTTTTTCTGATAGCATATCTAAGTGGAAATAGCTCTACATTTCATGTTAATTTTGGTGATGTTTACTCTGGAGTATTTCCACGTGTAGTATGAAAGTCACTGATCTGCACTGTGTCTCAGTGTCTCCTTTTCTCCAATTTAGGCAAAGAAAAAATTGTACCAACTCAGGCACCATGGTCTCAGTCACCCATTTATGACTCATCCTTTGGTCCCTAGCCTCCTCTCTCCACAATGATCAATCAACTGTAACCTCTTTGAGAAATGAAATTGCATAGATATGACTTATATCTAAATGACTACATTAATTATTTTTTCAGTGAGGAAATACTTTTCAATTGTGTCAATGTTGCTCATGTTTGTTCTTTCCATCACGATTTATAGTATATATCATTTTAGATAGTAACTCCTTGACTTTTGGAATATTCTGTTCAATTTCCTGAGTGAAGTTTCTACACAGAAGTCCATCTTTCTATAAACTTCATTAGGATTATGAACAGATAAAGGAGACAGGTAAGTAAAATAGAGGCAGGCAGTCAGGGCTGTGGGCACCATAAATGTTTTTCTAAATGTTCAGGCTACTTATTGAAATTAATCTGCATGAACATTCTAGACATCCCTACTCTTTTTCCTGGAGCCACAGGAATAGGGCAGCGGCATGAACTTGAGCAAAGTACCGACTCAAGAGCTCTAAAGGCACAACCAATCAGAGGGTCACAGACTGAACCAATGCCTCAGCATTTTATACTTGATTAGCATAAATATTGACCAAGAGCCTTGGCATTTTACCCCAAAGCTGATTAACATGCATAGTGATCAGTGTCTCTACCCAGTAGCTATATTAACTTCTGCCACTTAGGTGGCAACCCATGATTGGGTCCCCTCTTACTGGGATCTGTTTCTGTTTTTTCACTCTCACCCTCCAACATCCATGGGGTTTATTTTTTGAATTCATGAAATAAGAACCTGGAAAGAAGTTATTGACAGGCAGCTGGGGTTTGCTGTAATGTTCAGAAGATATTTGCCTACAGTGGAGACCTGTAACACATTTAGGTCCTGCTTGAGTTTTACTGCTGAAGGATCTGGTCCTGCAACTGAGACCGGTCACTAAGGGCCATGAAGAGCTGCTACTGCTGCTGCATAGGGTTGAAACTCCTTCTGGAACTGCAGCAGCAGAGATGGAGAATCTAGTTTCAACTGTATATTAAAAACACTTCTATTGTTATCTGTTGATGAATAACTTTGGGGTCATTGGCTTACAATTAATTGTTCTCCAAGAACTGGCCAAATTGTGTCTGATTTTTTTTCCTTTTTATGTCATTTTCTATTATATCTGATGCAGGAGAGCTGTTGAATCCAGTTTTCTAGAAGCAGAAAGGTCTCTGATCTGGAGTTACAGTTTCAAACATGTGGTTAGAAAAGCAACCTGTCTGTCCTTATATAGAGAGAATATGTCTGGTCGGTTAACAGGACCCTTTTTCATCTGAGTCTGCTAATAACATTTAGTTTCTTGCTCTGAAGCATTCGTTTAAAAATGACTGACAAGTTATGTCAAATCACAAAGTGTTCCTACTATTAGGTAGGTAGTCAGTCATGAATGGGTGAGTAGGGAAGAGGCAGTGCAGGGCAACTCCACTAAAAACATGGGGAGCCTCCTCTGACAGACATCTGGAAGATGAAGATCTGGTACCATAAGACCTCCCCCAGACATTGTCTCCCCTGAAAAGCATGTCGCACCCTACCAAGTGGCCTGCACCCTCCCTTAACCAAAACATCAAGACCCTCACAAAGAAAGGGTAATGAAATAACTAAGAGTGCGGAAAGTGAAGTGGACACTGGGGGACTCTGGTTCCTTAAAAACTGCTGTGTGAGCACCACACGATCCTCTCCTGGAAGAGGTCCATGCCATTCCCATGCTGTCAGTCAAAAGTCAAAAGGCGGAATTGGTCAGATCCATGCCACTGCTTTCCCATTATCCCTTCCCTCCTCCTTCCCACTCAATCCATTTCCTCTACTTCATTGATCTTTCTTCCATTTTGATGAAATCTGCTCCTGCTCCATTTCTTCTCTCTCTCCCCCACCCCACTTCTTTATTTTAGACTAGTTACCTCATATCAGAGAAAACATTGATCTTTGACTTTCTGAGTCTGGCTTATATTCACTTAACATGATAGTCTCTAGTTCCATCCATTTACTATCGAATTATGAAATTTCATTCTCCTTCATAGCTGTGCAAAACTCCATTGTACATATACCATGTTTTCTTTATCCCTTCATTTATTTTTT
>PVKS010027999.1:0-26929 GCA_004027875.1 Aplodontia rufa
AGCCTAGCAATAGTAAATTGTGCTGCTATGAACATCGATATTGCTGTGTCACTGTAATGTGCTGATTCTAAGTCCCCTGGAAAGATACCCAGGAGTGGAATAGCAGGGTCATATGGTGGACTCATCCCTAGTTTTTTGAGGATTCTCCACACTGCTTTCCAGAGGGGCTGTACCAGTCTGCAGCTCCACCAACAGTGTGCTAGTGTGCCTACCTCTCCACAGCCCCTCTACAATTAGCTCTTTCATACACACTTAAAGTCACTCAAAAAGGGAAAACCCAGCTGATCTTCGGAAGAGTTCCATCGATTTCCCCTTAATAATTGGTACTAATAAGAATTAGCAGCTTATTTGTATCAGGGGCAGAGTAGAGAGAGACATGAGTACACTCTGGTAATGGAATCAGAATTATTTTTCTAGGTATCCCAGGGCCTTTGCTCTGGATGGAAAATAATTTGCCAGCTGCCTTTTTCTACCTGCGAAGGTGGAGGTGAACGGACTGGCCAGGAACTCTGCCTAAGTATCTGAACTGGATGATAAAATTACAAAGCTTCTGTTAATGATTGGCCTTGCTACGGGGTGGCATCTTTTCACAGCAAGACGCTTTTGTAGGCAGGAGTGGTGGCTGAAAGTTTGGAAGCACATGATTGATACTACAAGCTCCAAACTATCACAAAGCAACAAGGTGTGCCTCCACAGCTAGGAAGGAAGGAAGCTCAGCAGAGCTGGTTTCTCTGATCTGGGGAGAGATGAAAGGGAACAGTGTCTGGCTAGACAGGGACAGGCCTGGTGACATGGCATCCTGCCAAGCAGACCCTCAGGAGGAAGATGGCCAGAGAGGCATCTCTTGTGCTAACTAATATTTAATTCTAGGCTGCCTCATATATGTGATAGTCACCCCTCTAACATTACCAATCTTCTGCCCATATCTATTTTATGGTGCCTTAGACAGTAAAGGAGAAGAGACGGTAACCTTACAGGAGGTCAAGCCACAAAAAGGACAGCAACCAGAGGAAGCAGAGTGGGAAATTGATGGGAGCAGGGATCTGGAGGGGAAACCCAGTGTTCTGTAGTTATATAATACACTCAATCAATGTTTGCATGAATGGGTGGATGTTTGGAAATATTAACTTCCAGGAGCATGTAGTACAGGGGTGTGTTGAGACATGAAAGAATGCTTTCAGAAACTTGTAGGTCCTGGGGACACCTAGACTGCAAATCTAGATATGGAGGAACCGCTAATTCAAAGTTGAGGACACTTGAAAGTTGAGGATAAAGAGGATGAGAAATTGAGGGCACCTGTTCAGAGAACTCTGCATGTATTTCTGCATTATGTTCTTGTGCTTTGGGGAGAGATGGGAAATTTCTCAGATATTTTTTTAAAAACTCAATCACATTTTAAATAGAAAGGCCTGGTTCTATTTATCAGCAGAAAGTTTAAGTGCATTTTATTCCTCTCAAGCAAGACACGTCATGACAAAAGCAACCATGTGACGCCTACACAGGCATCATTACCTCTCATAGCTGTTTAGTCGTGACAATTGGGTTGGTCAACCTTTTAAACTCACGAGAGCATTCCAATCACCAATCCAAGGGGGAAACACAGAAAGAAGTACTGATTTCCTGGTCCAGCTTCGTGGTGGTGACAGAAGGATTGAAGCTGCCATCTTGTTCTCTGTCCCAGATCTGTGGCCACCCTCACCAACGGCTCCAGAGAATGATGGCATTATGTTCCTTGATGTCACAATTGTGATCTTCCCATATCAGCACACTTTGGGCTGCGTCCTCCACTGACGTTCCCTCAAAACAAAACGTGTGGGGCAGGGAAGTGAATTAGCGAGTGACAGTGTTGGTTGTTAATTCCCCAGATTAAAGCAATCTGGCTGCCTATTTCAACTTGGAAACGTTCTCTTTCAGAGTGAGTCCACACAATGTAAAAGCTCACAGGAAAGATGTGGCACTTCCTTTAGCTCTACGGTTCTCCGCCAGGGCCAATTTTGTCCACCAGGGGACATTTGGTACTATATGGAGACATTTTTGATTGTCAAGCTTGAGGGGCTGCTGCTGGTATCTAGTGGGTAGCAGCCAGGAAAGCTGCTAAACATCCTACAACGCACAGCTCCATACAACAGGGCTTTCCCAGCCCAAACGGCCAATAGTGACCCGTTGAGAAATCCTGACTTGCATTTCATCCATCTGTCCATCCATCCATCCATTCATCCATCTATCCAACAAAAATCTACTGACCACTGGAAAGGTGACTTACAGATCATGAGATCTCTTGCTCTTTCTGTCACCCCTAAAGATGGAGATGGCTTTCAGATGCTGATCACTGACCCTCCCTGCCATCCGCATTGTCCAGAAGCATTCCATTTTCAGAAATCACAAGTCACTGAACCTGAGCATTACAACTTTCCCAGGAATTTTCCTTTTTGAGTTTTCTAACTCCACAAAGTCACATCTCCTTCAGGTTATTGGAACAGCTCAGCTGAGCCTGAAATCTATATAGAGAGAAGAAATTAGAAAAGGTGTGTCGGGGGGGAGTTAATGGCCAAAACTATTCACTCAGCACCACCCCCACAGGTCCAGCAGGTTCTGTGATAGTCACACAAGCCTGGTCGGTGAGGCATGCCTCCCCTGGGAGGTGCAGGAAGGCCCCGTTTCTCTAAAGGCCCCGCCAGGCCCAGTTTCCTGGACAAAAACCCACTATCCATAAAACACACTGAGCAACAACAAAGTGCAGAGTGACCCTTAGCTTTCTTCTTCTGAACAAATTGTTTAAAGACCAAGATGTGTTGGGGAGATACCGGGCGCTGGAGAATTAGCAGCAGGTGCTATTTATAGAGCCACTGCGCTCTGCAGAGTTGCCTCTGCCCAGGGAAAGCCATTAATCTTCTCCAGCAAGAGAAAAAAAAAAGTAATAAACTTAATAATGATTTAGAGCAAAGGAGGGAGAGAAAGCACTGAGGCTGATACTGAGGTGGATCTAAGCCAAGAGATTAGTTCTTCCTTGTGGAAAACAACGTGTGCACACACACGCACACACACACGAATGCACACACACGCTCATGCACACACACACACACATGTGTTCGTGCACACCTATGCACAGAGGTGCAGTACAGCCCTAAACCCACGGCTGCTGTTCCTTCTCAAATAAAGCAGTTACTTGTCTCCTCTCTTTCTGTGACTGACAGATGCATGTCTCTCAATAGCACCACGCTACAAAACCCTCTAGGTATGCTACCCTTAAAACAGAGAAGCGAGATTCAACCTCACAACACCGTTGTTCACCTGCCTAAGAAACAGAACAGAAATGAACTAATTTCTAGATGATTCCCTTTATCGATAAAAAATGCCAAGACATGTTTTAAAACATTTCATGTTTCAGCCCGCTTTAACTCATTTCGGTGGGAAGGCTTAGTAGCTCATGAGAAGCTGGGAAAAGGGTTTCTGTTTTTATATATAAGTAGAGTCTGCCAGGTGGACTAACATTCACACTACTAGTGAATAAAAGGTCTTCTTGCTTCAAGAAATTCTCTCCTCTTAAAGTTCTTGTGGACTGCAAACATGAATTATGATGAGTAAAATATGCAAAAAATAACTTTTTTTTCCCCAGATGCCAAAAAAAAAAAAAAAATCATGCTTCCAAAGGGAGTGACTGACTGTCTTCATTTGAGTCTTTAAAGTTTTCAGGGAGTGCCAGTTAGTGGGAAGTATTTTCATTACAAACAATTCTGCCTTTTTAAATGTTAAGTATCCTTTATTCCTGGACACCAACCAGAGACAATGGAAAGAAAGAAAGACTGGGCATCGAGGCAGAAAACAGGCCTTGTCACGCAGCCAAGATGAATTTCGAATTCTTGTGCAATACAATGTTAAGGCAGGAGCGTTGAGTAGCAATGGGTAATGAACTCCAAGTGGCTGCTTTCAGATCTCAAGAGCTGAGGCTGACTTGACGCCGGAGACCACTGCTTCCCCTGCTCAAGCATTCAAGAGATCATGGCACTGGGAATAACAATGAGAAAGGCACAAAGACCACCACTCTAGCCTGGTGTTCACCCATGGACGTGGGCCAAATGTGCAGGGCAACAGATCCCAAGCCCACTTGGTGCGTAACAGTTTTAAAATTTTGATACAGTCTAGAGGTAAGGAAAAAAAATTAGGGATGGATGGCGATCGGGTAAGTTTGTGTCCCTTAGGGAAGCTCTTGGAATACCCGAACACTAGATCTTTCACATTAATGTCAAGCAAGAAAGTGAATAGCATATTAGAGGACTTCAGTTTCTCTTATTACGTGTGGAATTGTCATGATGTTGGCTAAATTGTTATTTACATGAAACTCATCACCTCGTCATTTACTTTAGTTAGTAATGCCTATTAGCCCACTTGCTGTTCATCATGACAAACCTGTAAGGTAGTTGTGGCAGGTATTATCATCTTCCTTTGTAAATAGGAAAACCGTGGCATGGAGGACTGATGTCTCCGAGTGAATGGGTGCTAATAGAACTCAGGTCTCCTGGTGTCTACTGCTTTGCTCTTTATTATACCATAGCAAATTAACATGGAACTGAAGGTCTCCAAATGACTCTTAGGTCTTGAAATGTAGTTAGAATGTCACTAGGTCAACTGGTTAGAACTCAGTGCTCACAAAGCAAGGATGATAACAGCTGTAGGCTGAGTTGAAAGAAGGAACAACTTGTCTTGCTCCATTTCGTGGCCACAGACCACTCCCCTAACTCCTTCGAGCTACCTCACAAATACATGCAGATTAAAGGTATTTGGGATGAGGCAAGAGGGATGCATAGGGCAGTAGAGATTCCTTACTACAAATGGGAGGGGAAAAATCAAGATAATATTGAATTATGGATAGGTCACTGATGAATTTTTATAAAAGATATCAAATTATTGTAAAGTAAAAACATTTAACTGATTTTGTGCTTTTTACTCATATGAGAGAAAATCACACCAAGTGTGGTCACCACTTGCTGCCACCGCCACGTCTATGCTTAAGGTATCAACCTGCGGTTACCCTGGCTCTTTACACTGTCGCAACCCCAAAGATGCAATTGTCTTTGTTCCCAATTAACGCAGTTTAGAACTTTCTTCTTAGGAGGGTTTCAATAGCTACATGGACCCCTGACCTAATCCTACAGATGAATTACGGTGAGATTCCATCTAGGTCTGGTCCCCAGCACTGCTGACATTCCATGCGATTTGTCTTTGACAGTCCCTTCATTTTTGGTGTAATCACAGTGCCTCTGTGTGCATAAAAATGCAGAACTATCCAATGTTGGGGAGAAGACAAGTAGAAGGAGCTAAAATGTGACATTCTCTGTGTACAAGACTCCTATGTAGGGGCTAGAGCAATGGCTCAGTGGTTGGAGTGCTTGCCTGGCATGCGCCAGGACCCGGGTTCAAACCCCAGCAACACGTACCCAACTAAGTGTCCGGGAAACAAAGGCCAGATGAAAAAACAAATAAAGTTGGTTTTCTCTTTCTCTCTCATTCCCTCCCTCAAAAGAAAAAAAAAAAAGCATCCCATGTTCCTATGCAACTGCAGAGCATCCCTCTTCTAGAAGAAAACCCCAGCGATGGGTTGAAATGGAAACAAAATGTAGGAAACCCCGAGAGCCCATTTTGAAACGCCCTGTCTCTTTCTGCATTGCAGAATTAGCTAATGATGATGAGTAGATTTGCATTGATGACTTGTAGTCCTGAATTAGTTCCTCGATTGCTACTTGACACTGTCTCAACGAGGTTTTGTGATCCTGCCAGATGAGCAATGTTGTGCATTAAAGTTTTCTCCTTTACTTTTCAGAGGCGTCACCATTAAGTACAGAAAAAGGCAATTCCGTGCTTTGTTTCCCTGGCAGTCACTCCCGTATGTGGGGGAGGGTCAGCAGGCCATGCACGAATCCGTTACTACTAAAAACGCAAGGAACAGCACTGTCGGACAAGGGGACAAGAAGCAAAATCACACACGGTCGGCTATATGCTTGAGATTTGTTCCCGAGGCAGATTTTAAAACTAAGATCAATGATGAACACTATAAAAAAATTCCTTTGCCCAAGATACTCAGTTTTTCTTAAAACAAAAGAACGTTCTTGGCTGTGGAATGTTCAACTCGCAGTTGCCATTCAGAGTTTGGCAGAAGGTGCGGCCACTGTCAATGGCACTCCTGTGGGGTGCCAGTGTACCCACGCCATGAAGGTTGAGATTGCATTAAGAGAGCGGAGTCCCCCACCTCATATGGCTTCTGAGAAGGTCAGAAAGTTCACCTGCTTGGCAAGGAAGGAGTCCAGGTTGTCCCGCTTGCTGTCCCGGCCTACAGACCCAACTGGAAGAACCGGCACAGCCTCGTTACCCAGCAACACCAGGATTCTTTCCTGTTGCCCCAAGCATGCAAGAGTGCGTCTCTGGAAGGTCGATTAATCAGTAATTCAATAGATCAAAATCACAAAATTAAAAGACAGAGTTCAATCATATCCTTTAACAGAAGGACTGTCCTAATCGCTATGGTGCCCAGCACAGGTTATAAAGGTTTTTTGAAAGGTCCCTCTAGAAGTGACTTTGCAAGTCATTTTATAAAAACATGGAAAGCTCTCTGGCCCATCCTCTAAAAAATATTATGCTTCACCAAGATTTCCTGGAACTAGCGTTCAAGGCTGCTGCCCCAGCAATCTGCTTGGATTCACTTATTAAGAATAGTCACCCCAGCATATCAGAATTCACATGCAGTATCCTGGTAGGGTCTCTTGAGAGTCCCAATTTGGCAAGGATCTTGGCTCCTGCTGGCACTCTCCAATAGCCAAAGCATGAAGGCACTGGTGTTCCAGCCAGCGGTGTGACGGCCCTCACAGTCTCTCCAGGATCAGCAAGATAGGGCCCGAGGAAGCCAGAAGCAAAGAGCAGCTCTCTATCCCAACCCAGGGCCCTCGGCTGTATTGTGTCATCGGTACCCACATCTCTTTCAGAGCAGAGGCCCCCCTGCCTCTCTTCCTCTGGAAGCCACATCTGCTGCCCAGAACATGGAGAAAGACTTCAAGTCACTGCTGTGTTCTTTCAAAAGACAGGAGCAGGACTCTGAACCCTCCTCTGCATGAATCTACCTCCAGCTAGCGAAAATTCTCCCCTGACTCTGTTGGTAGAAATGTTATCACAAGTACTCTGATCTTGAATTGATGAACCATGTAGATTCCTTACTTGGCACCTCATGCACTGCTCTGAGCAGCACTGAGTCCTTCACAATCTTAAACACCTGTACCTTTCTCAATGACCTTACGTGAAGCACTTTTTAAAATATGTTTGTCGCAGCTTCTTTCTACTGAGACAAACTCAATGTATCTTTACTTTGGTTGCATTGCTGGTGTGCTGAATGAGAAACCAGACTTAATGCTGGTTAGGTAAGGAAGGCCGATGACATTTTACTGAATAAAATTTTCTCCTGTGAAGAGCACTGATTTCCTTCCCCTACCTGTAAGAGAGTATTTATTCCAATTCATTTCTTAAGCAAGTTTATACTATCATTTTATAACTTTCAGGAGAGGTAGAAAACTGCAAGAACATCTGATAAATACTATTACTACTACTAGATTAAGAAACAGAATCTCTTCATCAAAGGAAGCACATCCTATCAGAGTTGGGGTAAGGTCATGTGAAAATCCATCAACTGTCTTATTAAAACCTGGCTTAATGTAATCGTATTCTCCCAGTGATGAGATCAAACTATGAAACAGCAAACTCTCCCACTGAAACTTTTTTTTTTTAAGAGAGAGGGGCAGTAAGAGAGAAGAGAAAGAGAGAATCAGTTTTATTTAGTTGTTCATGTGGTTTTCGTTGCTCTGAGGCTTTGTTGTATCCATGGTGCTGGGGTTTGAACTCGGTACTCGTGCATGCCAGGCAAGTGCTGTAACCGCTGAGCCACCGCTCCAGCCCCCCACAGAAACATCCTTGAATATTGGGTACAAGCATCTGGTGTGATCCATCTTTCCCACTTCTTTAACTTGGTTGCTTTGTGTCTTCCGGAGTTATGTGGCTTTTGCAGTAGGACAGTAGAAGGTGGTGAAGAAGTCCAAAAACTGCAGTACTCCAGATCTCAATAGACATACAAACACACACAAATTAATTAAAAATTGTTAAAATAAAAAAAATCTTTGTAGCTTCATAGCCACTTGAAATTGAAGCCGAAATGAACACGCAATGCTTAGCAGTCTTGCTCAGGAATTAGTTTCTAGTAATCCAACTTTGGGGAATGAGGTCTGTAGAAATTGATATGGCTTGTGTGCTGGGGGTATCAGCAACATTAGAGTCCAGCTTTCGTTTTGGAAGTGGAACTGTAGCTGGTCAAGCTGATGTCTCTTCTCTCCCAATTTCACGCCAAGCCCTGGTCTCTATCCCACCTAACAAAGTCTGAAAGATGCTGTTTTTAAAATTTATAACTGAATATAACATTTAGGGAAACTGAATGGTCACATACAGTATTTTAGCCTGCAGTAGTTCATATAGTATAGAATATCAGACTGAAACTCATGTTGCAAAAGAGAAAAATAACATGACTCATGTTGACTTTAGAGCCTGTTGGGTTAAAAGCCACCCTTAGAACTACACCCTGGTGATCCTACGTTTCCGAATCACTTTGGGCTTCACAGATGTTTCATTATTGTTGGCCTTAAGGGCGCGTAGTTATCTCAGCAACTGGAGTCCTATAGACCTGCAGCAGCGATAGGCCAGAAAGGAGGGCTAGGATTTTTTTTCTGGTCAAAGGAGTTTTGCTAGAAATGGAAAATCCCTAAAAAATACATTGGTTAGGAATTTTAAAATTATCTAACAGTTAGCTTAACCAGTGCTTCAAGTGAGACCAGGAAGTTCTCAACACCCTAATAATAATATGAAGACTGAATTTCTTATGTAGATGAAAAAAGGAAGGAAAAAACCTGCTTAATTATCTCCGTCGAATGACAAACCAGGAGCACAAGCTGGAGGATAGATGTCTTTGCAATCTGGATGCTCAGGTCTCATGCTATGCCTTTGAACCAGAGTACATGTCAGAGAAAGTGTAAACGGTCACCATCCTGGCTGGCCAAAGAGGACTGATTCTGGGGGAGTCTTTTAAAATGGCCTTACTGCACATACTCCTTGTTTATTGAGTAGCTTCTTGAATTGAAGGGCTGGAAGTGCTTTGCTAATGGAATCATTGATTTTTTTTCTGTCTGCTATGACTTCGCTAAGATTGAGTTTTGCACCTCACCTCCATTCCATACAAAGCAATTTTTAGAGAACTCCCTTCCTATAGGCGTTATCTGTGGGCCGCATAGGTCCACAAGTATGTGTAATAGCTTTTGTGTTCCTGACAGTAATAAAATTCACTTATTGGATCAGGAGTGCTCCTACTTTATACCGTGTGCTGTTGTCCTTTTCATGGAGAAAATACCGATAACCACCAATGCCGTGCATGGGAAGAGGAGACACAAAGATATAGATTTTCCACTTTATATATGTTTATGTGAAATAGCGTGTTTGGGGAAGTGATTATTTTATTTTTTAATTAAGGAAGAGCCTTGCTATCAAAATGATCTCCAGCTCATCATTCGGGGGTTGGTAGCAGCAACGTAGTCTGAGATGCAAGGAGGCCTCACAATGTGCTTATTAAGGAACTTTCCTGGTGAACCACTGAAAAATATCCTCAAGTGTGACCGTCACATCTGCATCAAGTTATGAAAAAAGTAAGGCTTGTTAACCTGCTGTTTGGAAACCAGAACACTTTTATCAGTTCATATAATTGCTAACCCCTTATTCACTGCCCAACACTGGAGAGTTCTTTACCTCCTAAGATCCCACTAATTGCTGACAGATTTGATTTCTCCCTGACAGCAGGAGTCCTGTTTCTGGCCTTTACATGAAGTAATTGCTTTATTTTTCTCCCTCTGCTCTAAAAAACGGAATTCCCTTCTCCCCTGCTTGAACCCCCTTAATGGCTTCTTTCTCTGTTATTAAATCCTTGCCATTTAAATCACATTTAGCGATGTTTTGAATAACTGATTCCAATTACTGAGGCTCTTAGCAAGAAGCAGCTGAAAACGCAAGTCATTACTTGCCCACAGACAAGCGGCTACACCTTGCAGCCAAGTCTCTGGTGAACTGTATTGTATTTCTCCTCGGTACGGGGCAATTTATACTCACAGGAGGCTGATGTTCAGCAAATATACAGCCGCTGGAACTCTCCTACACCATCATTTGTGCATAATAGATATTAGATTTTATATTTATTTTATAAATAGCCTGATTCCTTAAAGAAACCATTCCCTTCTTCCCACAGTGGCCAGCATAGGCCAGTTGGAACGGGAGAGGTGAGCAGCTGACCGCCCCATGACCCACACTGAGGTTACCCCGCAAAGGTCTAATAAAACCCATGGCAGGGCCCAGACGCAGCACCATGGAGCCGCCATGTCTACCAGGGACAGGGCGCGGCCTTGTCACCCTCTGCTTCCTAAGTCCACAGTGTGTTTTCCACCGCTGTTGTGGAGTTAAAAATGAATACTAGTAATCTCTGCTGTCTTGTCTTGCTATTGGGTCTTTCTGCCCTTTGGGGGTTTTTATTTACTTGGCAAAATACTACATCTGATCGATTTTATGGCATGATTATAGAAATGTGATCGTGTCACATTGGGTCAATTCTATTTCTCCATCCTGTTAGATCTCAGGCGACCAAAAGTTGTATCCTGATCGTTTTGGTAAATCTAGTTGGAAACACTATTCAGCTCAACTAGAATGGGATATTTTCTTACTACCCGTGCCCCCACCGCTGAAGCATGGTTTTGTCGGGCATATTTCGTGCAGGAAAGTCTCCATTACACAAGGCATTTTAGCAGGTGTGGTATAATTTATAAAACATCAGCTCTCTTATTTTAAATATTAAATAGCCGGTGAATTTTATAAACACAGGTGTACTGTGTTGGGATGAAATCGTTCACAAGGTCGTCTTGACAAGATCCAGCTATCAAGGTTCTCTGGCAGATCAACCCTACCGAACTGGCGAATATGAAGTCAGAGCTCCTGCTTCCAATTTTATTTGTCAACTGTCCATCTCTGCTCCGTCTGGGGCTAAGGAGTGTTATCATGAATTTCAAACTTTAGATTGTTCACAAAAATCTCAAGATTTCTCCATTTTGTATATTATATCTACACATGGAAAGAGTTTTCTGTGTGAGGCTGAATTCAAGAGGATTAATAAATATCACCACCTCAAAAATTGCTGGGACTGGACTGGTGGCTCAGCAGTTACAGCACTTGCACAGCATGAGCAAGGATGCAGGTTCGAATCCTGGCACCATGTGTACAATGAAGTGTCAGAGCAATGAAAGCCACATGAAAAACTAAATAAAATTGATTCTCTCTCTCTCTCTCTCCCTGTCCCTCTCTCTTTAAAAAAATTCGGTGCAGTGATTCCTTAATTCTGTTATAAATTTTAATAGACTTTTCTCTACCTTTTGGGGGGGTTCCCTAGGGGTACAAGTAAGTACTATGCAAAGTAAAGCAATGATTTTTCTTCCTTATTTCATGAATATTTTGATTTTTGTCTTTTTTTAAAGTAGTGAATATAAGAAAAACTTTAAAAATCTATCTTTCTAGTATTTGACCCTTTTCAAAACAGTGACCCCAAAACACCAGTATCTAAAAGAATTTAAGCGACGAGTCAGCATGACAGAGTGCTTCCAAAGCCTTACTCTACCCGCCACATGCCATGGAGATCCAGCAGGGCACAGGCACATAGAGAAAGACACAGGCAGCAAATGCACCCGGGATTTTGTATTTTCCATCCTTAAACATTGCCTCTTATATTATTTATGTGTGATATTTGTGAAAAGTGCTACCTGGAATGGCCCAGTCTTCTATGTGCATACGAAGGATGCAGGACCTGGTGGCACTGCCCATCCTAACATCTGTATTATTCATGTGCTTCTAACCTAAAGGCCATTGCCTCATTCCCTCGGAACCAGGGTGGTGCTTATTCATCTGCAGAGACAAAAACCTCGTTACGATTCTGGGACTGAGTACATATCAGCAGAGGCAGCCCAGCTCTTCCCAGCATCTATTATAGATAAGTAGCCCTCCATTGCCGGCCAGCACCCAGCACCCAGCACCCTGCATATCTCTCACCCCTCAGCTCTTGTTGAGAAATCCATCTGTGGAGGGGCTACCCATACCACAGTCTTCTTTTATGAAGGTCCCCAAAGAAGTCCCATGGGGTACAGAATATACTGGAGAGATCAATGAGACAATGCACCCCTTGGGCTTTAAATACCAAACATCCCATCAGACAGGTAGGGGACAGGGCAGAGTCTATTAGGGCCACTTCTGTGGTGAGAAAAACAAGACAAATCAAACAGGTCATTGCAAAGACAAAATTGTAATGCATAAAAATGGTCATAATGGTGGCTCAGGGCTCATACCCTGGGGTCACACTGTATGGATTGGAAATTTGCTCCTTATGAGCTGTGTAACCTTGGGCAAGGCACTTAACCTTTCTGACTCTGTGGCCTCATCTCTGATGGGAACAACAATGATCATATCTACTTCATAAGAAGGAAGATTACATGGATTAAACTTGGAGAACACTTTGAACTGCTTGTGACATGCAACAAAGGTTCTGGAAGTGACAGATCTCAGTAATCAACCTCAGCACTGCATCTCCCTAGTCATCTCCCCTCCTGAGTGGTCTTTCCTTCCTCTATCTGTCCCCGGGGTCCTCTGTGTGCGCTCTCTTTCGTTTCCTTTGCAAATTTGTACTCCAAGACTCTAGTTAGCTTAAGGGAGAAAATGACTAATAATATTCTGGGTTATTCTTATCAGGATATTTGTGCGTTAAAAGTGACCAAAAACCAGGATGAAAGACATAGCAATGGTGGCCCTCTTGATGACAGTCAAGAAGTTTGTAGAAAGGGAGATAGGAGGAGCCTTCCCAGGGCCTCAAATCCACTCTAGGCTGTCTCCTGTCTGTGCATTGATCATTCAGACTACAGGACACTCTAACATTCAGAAGACCTGGCTTTCCCGGTGATGGGCAGGGTGACCTCAGGCAAGTCCTATTTTCCTACCCTGAATCTCTTTGGTAATAATGGCTGAACAGAATGATCTTCACCGCTAATAATTTGAAATAAATCAGCTTTATGTTTTCAGGGATCCAGTTTTTGATTGCTTATCCTGTTTATGAGTAGGCATTTACCTAGAGAGAGAAGCACATTATTATTGAGATGAGTGCAATAGTATATTATGGACTGCCTAGAATCGTTGGTCTGTGTCCGTGTGTTTATGTATGTATATGCATATTCATCCGCAGTCCTTCACTCTAAACCTGTCCTGCTATGACCTTTGCTTCTTTTCAAGCTAGCCTTAGTAAGATCTTCAAGGAGTACACAAGACCAACTATGAGTCTAGCAGGGCAAAATGCCTCAGAAGCATAACATCTCCATAAACGCTCACAACCAGGTATGAGAAGGTGGGAGACTTAAGGGCTGATTGCATCTTCATTGTTATGGTTAGGATGTGAGGTGTCCATCAAATCTCATGTGTGAGACAATGCAAGAAGGCTTAGAGGTGAAATGATTGGGTGAGGGAGCCTTCACCGGATCACTGAGCTAATTCCCTGATGGGGATTAACTGGGTGGTAACTGAAGGTAGGTAGGGTGTGGCTGGGGGAGGTGGGGCGTGCCTTTGGGGTACATATTTCCTACCTGGAGGGTGAAGGCTCTCTTTCTAACTGCTTCCTGATTGCAGTGCCCTGAGTCTATTTCCTCCACCACACTCTTCCGCCTTGATGTTCGGCCTCACATTGAGTCCCAAGGAAGGGAGCCTGCGCTCTCTGGACTGACACCTCTGAAACTGTGGGCCCCCAAATAAACTTTTCTTACTTTGTAATTGTTCTTGCCGGGTCTTTTAGTCACAGCAACAAAATAACGGACTAAAACGTTCATCTCTGGAGCTCTCTAAAGAGGTAATTCTACAGCCTTTGCTTTGAAATAAGCTGCAGACAGAGCATATATTTTTCTCAACAGCAAATATTTTTTTCACTTAAACTTAATGAGATACCATGCACATAATGCAGTGATTTTTACTATTTTTCCATAATCATACATGTTACATATAATATAAATAAAAATACAGCATCAGCATTGACCAAAATAGCTAGGTTCTGAAGTTTTTGTCAGTCCTTTATAATCTAGGAAAACTATCCTGACATTTATTTCAAGTATTTCATTAAGTAGACTGCATCTGAGCCCTTAATGAACAGTAATTAAAAGTCACAGCAGCATCCCCATTAGGGGAGGGAGGGCTGTTATACACACTTCGTAGAAGAGGTAGAATTTGACCGTATAGTCTGCCCTTCTAGGTGGGTGTCAGAACTCAGGAGGAAATTGAGCCCTAATCCGAATGTTTCCACCTCTAGAGGTGTGGCTATTCTTCAAAACAGCTGTTAAGTCAGAGAAGCAAAATTCTGACTTGATCACTTTCCACAATAGCATGGGAGTGGTGGGAAAGTACCAGTGGCAGATTCTAGCCCTGGTTCTTCAAGTGGTTGTAGGACAGATCAAGGGTAAGACATTCGTCCTCTCTGACCCTTGGCTCCTCATCTGCAGGAGAGGGTGGATTAATACTACCCAAGAGCATGTATGGCCCTAATAAACTGTGAATTTCTATGCACCCCAACATGTCCATGGCCAGTGACGTTTCTCTTCCCTTGGGAATTAAGCCCGTTCTATGAGGATAGGCATGTAGAAAGTCCCTGAGCACCCTAGCCCTTCACCTTGGAGCTTAAGTTCTTCTTGTCAGAGGGTTTCAGCCTCTCTGCCCCCCTTGCCTTGCCTCACTTGGGGCTCCCGGTTGTTGAACAATTGACACTCAACTGTCTTATGTCACCAGTGTCTTCTGGATTCCGTCTGTTGTCGATTAACAGGCTCCAACCTAACGCTCACAGTGGACTTCTTAGCTTTCTCTCCGGTTCTTTGATCAGCTCTCTGAGTCCCAGATCCTGCTCCATGAGGATGCTGCTGTTCCCCAAGAAGGGTGTGAACCCCTCAGCAAGTTGCATCTTGTTTGAGTTCCTCCAGAAACAGGCTCAGAAACAAGGATTTAGGTGGAAGTAGTTTATTTGGGAGGTGAAGGAAACATGGATGGGAAAGAGGGAAAAGACACAGGGAGGTGATCACCAAAGTGGAGGGGGAGGGGGAGGGGAGGAGGAGGAGGGGAAGGAGGGGGAGGGGGACTCCCTAGCAAGAAACCACAGTGCACGCCTGACCTTAATGCCGTGGGGAACTCTGGGACCCAATGGAGAGCAATGCTCAGAGTAGCAGCCCCAAGAAGTGGGGAAGACCAGCATTTGTGTAGCAGCCAGTGAGGGGAGAGCTTTTAATTCTCAGGCTCTTCTTGTCCACCTGTGTTCAAGGGTTATGCACAAGAGATAAGACACTTGGGTACAGAGAGGCCAACCTTGCTAGCTGGGAGACAAAGACTGTGTAGGACGCAGGTTAGGCTGGAGGGATACGCAAGGTCCCCAGCACATCATGGGGCAGATGCAGCCACTGGGAGCCAGCACACCAAGGATTCTAACCACCCTACGAGACGAAAGCCCATCTGTCCGGCTCCTTAGGACCAGCCTCTGTCTCAGCTTGGCCTTTTCTATCCCCGCTTCCTTCTTCCCAGTCTCTCTCCTTCATCTACCGTTCTGTCCTGTGACCTTGGTCTTCTGGCTGCCAACTTAGCATTCCCTCGCTCAATTAGTGACCAGCCTTTGTCCCAGGGCTGAGTTTTGTGCCCCAAAGATCTGGCATATTGCTGCCATTTCTACTTGGACTCTCCTGACCGTGTCTATCAAGAGTCCAGGGCTTTAGCTTTCCAATGTTTTCTCAGCTTTTTCTGGCTTGGGCCTCAGAATGTCAAGAGTAATGTCAACAGGACCTGATTAAATGACCCCTGCCATCCGTAAGGGCTTTACAGTTTATAAAGGTATTCATGGCATCAAAAGCTTCATGCTGGTTTCTTGGTTCTCACAGGCGCTAACTTTGTCCGGTGATGTTGAGCAAGATGATCCTCCTTGCTTTGCTCAGAGTTGCTTCTCTTATCTGTAGAGTAGAAACGAACATGGCAATACCCTCTGTGTATGTAACTTTTTGTTACTGAATGAATGCCAGACAATCAACTTGAAATCAGAAAACCTTCACGTTGGTGCTCAGTTTTGGAGATTTCAGTTCCCAATTGATTGTCCCCATTGGCTTGGGCCTGTGGTGGCATGTCATCAGGGGGCTCATGGGGGAGCGAAATCACTTTCCTCAAGGCTGCAAAGCAAGAGAAGGGCAAGACCAGGGCCCTGCAATCTACCCTAAGGGCACGCTTCCAGTGACCAAACACCTCCCTCGAGGCCCTACCTCTTAAGTTTCCTCCGCCTCCCCATTGTGTCTAGTTTCTTTCACCTCCCCATTGTGTCTATGTGGAATGAGGCTTTAATAAATGGGTCTTTGGGGGACATCCTGGATCCTACTGTAACACCTGACTTCCTCACGCCACAGGTTGCTGCATGAGTGAGGCCATGTGCCCAAGAGAACCACCAAGGACTCACTCTACACTTCGACTATCTGAATTTTTACACTTTCAGAGCCTGCAGCAGCCTAGTGAGAAGGGAGGTAAGAGGGTGTTTGCCTCGTTTCCAGGATAAGGGAACAGAGAAGCTCTTCCCAGAATCTGGCTCTCACGTGCATGCAAAGAATTATTGCAGTTTCAAATCAAATCACGTTTAAAATGCATTTGGAATGTTACATTCTTGAAGACAAGCAAATGCATGACATTCTTTGAATAAGTACAGTCGCACATCTGAGATCCTGGAACAACGGAAAGATTGTGATCTGTAGGTCATGTAGACCAAGTTTTCCTCTTCCTCTTAAACTTAATCGCATAGTTAACAGGATCAGTCTCTTAAGTTTTGAAAATGCACTAATAAAAAGGGTTGGGCTGAGAAACTAAGAACTATGTACTTATCTGTTATTGCTCTTTAAAAAAATTCTCCCCAATGACTTTTAATTTCCTAGACAGGGGGCAGCCAGCCTTTTGAAGAAACTCATTTATTTCAGCATCACTCTGAGCTCCTAATGTAAACATCTTTAGGAGCTGATTTGGAGGAACTAGGACAAGACATACAAGACATTTCCACTACTGCCTCAAGGCAATGTGCATCTCTTAAAGATGAAGAGGCAGAGGTTAAACATAAGCTGAAATTCATCATGACTTATATACCATGAGTTTTTTTAATATATCATTTCACACAAATCCATTTTTAAAAGTTGAATATGTGATTTTTAAAGTCAAATATCTGCAAAGGAAATTGGACTGACCCGAATCTGCCTTCAGTGTTTAAAGGGAAGGATGTTGTGAAATTTGAAGCAATTTTGTTTTCCATGCACACATTCTTTTTTAGGGAAAAAAAAATCTTCCTTTGCTCCACATTCCTCTTTGTGCCCACAGAAATGCTTAATTCGGTTTGGTATGAGTCAAACAAACTATTCTCATCACAAGTAGAGCAAAGAAAAAAGAGCTTTTCATTCAAGTTATGGGTTCTTGAAAAATCTGTGTAAAAGCAGTCCATATAACTGTAGAAGTCTGCCCCTCTTTTGTGAGCTTTCTGTAGAATAGTTATTTTCTTCTGCACCCAACAGGAAAATAATGGGACACGAAAAAATTCAGCTTATTAAAGTATAGAGAATATAGAAAAGTGCTTATAGAATTCTTTCTCCCCCCAATCTTATGAATGTTCTTGCAGGTCTATGGAGAATTCTTTCTCTCTTCTTCCTTGTGTCCCTCAAGATTGTACCATCAGCCTAGCAGGTGTAAGAGGTAAACTCCAAGACAGGAACCCTATCTAATGCTGAATTTCATGTGGTGATGTACAGTACATATTAAATCTCATCTGCCACTCATACTATGATTCAGTTCACACATGTTAGAGAAATAATTGTGATTCTCCCATCAGATTCTTTAAAGGTGGGCATTTAACAAAAAGGAAGTTATAATGAGGCAAAGATAGAAATTACATGGTTAGCCATTTTTTTCTAATGCAGACAGCTTCTTAGCAAATGGGGAAAAAAATGCCATCACTGATCACAGGGGGAAGAATCTAAAACCTCAAGGAGTGCTTGCAGAGGTTGTTAAACCCAGCCAGTGGAATAATTTGGAGATAATGGACTAACTTCTCCAACGCACTGGGATATAATTGTTGTCAACTCTGAAGCTCTTAAAACATCTAGTGTATCAGGCACAGTTGGAACATTAAAACTGGAGTGGAACAGGCCTGATAAATCCAAGGAGGTTGGAAGGCTTCTGAGAGCCCTGTGGTTTTTGGGTGGTGCTGCTGCTGGCTGGCCGAGCCAGCTTCATGAGTTCCAGGAAACAACTTGGGGGAAACTTTCAGGATCCTAGGTCCACAAAGAAACTAGAAATGCCATCTAGTGTTCTCGCCTGCCTCCAAACACGACCAAGCCTGAACTTTTAAAAACCCCAGGGAGCTTGCGATGTTGTAATAATAGTGTTGTAAAGAAAGCTTGGGGGGGGGGTAATATATTTGTTTCTGAAAAAGCTAAATCAACCCCAAAGGGTTAGTTACTGGCTCTGAAATCATTGATGATTGGCAAATAAAATATTGTCTAGAAGCGCTGGGCACTGTCCTGCTCCGTGCTGCCCTCGCCTCAAATAAGCTTTGGAAACACGTCTTGGAGGGTTTTGTCCTTCTGGTTTGAGATCCAGCATGTCTTTAAAATACTAGCCAAAAGATGAAAAAAAATTTCTACCGCACATTCTGTTTTTCATAAAAATATAGATTTAATAAGTTTCTAAAGGAGAACAGAATGGTCACATTATAGAACATTGCGAAACTTATAAACTGACAGTCCCACATACGGAGATGAACAGGGAAATGCATTTCACAAGAAATAAAATACGTTTTTTTGTCTTCTGGATTTGCTGAAGAAGAAGAAGGAAAAGCACATCTGTCCCAAATTGCTTTGAAGGAACTGAATGGCATTCAGTTTTCCTGAGCAAAGAGAATTTTTCTACTGGGTTACCTTAGACAGTTTCTTAAAAAAAAAACAAACAAAAAAACTTTAAAGCCATAATCAAACAAAATCAAGGAGACAAACTGAAAACCCGTCTCATTGAACATCTCAGAGTTGGAAATAAAATGTCTTAGATCTATATAATTAATTAAATATTTACAGGGTTGTTCACAACAAGTTAGCATTGAATAAATAATTACAGCATTTTGTGGCTTTGTAGTATCATTTATCAGATGGGATAATCACAGCCATTTTATAGTTCCTGTGATGATCAGATAAATTGAGGTTTATAGCTACTCAAGTGTGTTTACCGTTGCTCAACTTCATGTTAGATTGTGGTCTCATAGGGAAACGTGCGCTACCATGTCCTCTGGGGCAATGCTCCTTGGGTTCCAATCCTAGCATGGATTCTCGCTGCCTCTTTAACCTTGAGCACGCTTCTTCACCTGCCTGTGCCTCCGTTTCCTCATCTGAGATGGGTTAAATGGTTATTGTAAGAGTTGTGTCAAGATATGGGGAAGTGCAGTACGTGGTGCATGGGAAGCATCCTGCTGTGATTTATGTCACTGCTGTGGCTGTTGCTGTCATTTCGTTGTCATTTGTGTCCCTAGTCTCTTGAACTTGGACTTTCTGGGGACAGGCTGAAGAACCCTATGTGGCTAAAGTTTTGGACAAGGATGTCTGAGAGAAATCCAAGGGCTCTTGTTCTCTGGGTTCCTATGTCAGAGGTAAAACAAATGGGACCGGATTACCGAGTCCCAAAGAGTCCAAAGAGACAGGACAGGAGGGCCAGCTCTTGTGCTCAGGAAGGGCAGGGACATTTTGGGAAAGGTTGAGACAGAAGGTGTTTACTGAGTCATGTGGACCCCAGTGCTTTGTGTCTGGTTCTGAGTCTACTGTGGGGGGTGTCCTAAGGACCTAATGGCATGACACCCAAAGAAGGTCACTCCATCTCGTCCCCTTGCCTCCTTCTGCAGGATTTTAAAGTCTGTTCTGGAAAGCATTGCAAAACAGCAAATACTGAAAATGTTTTAAGGCAATTTCTAAAATTTCAGGGAAGGCAGAATTTGGGGTTCAGATGCACTGTGCTCTTGGTAGGTGTCAACATGAACAGCCTTGTCACATAAGGTCTATCCTCTGGCCCACCAGGGGACCATGCCATCAAATCTAACAGTGCCCACCCCAGTGGAGTCTTCAAACCACATAAACGAGTGTATCAGTGTCTACTTAGTTAAGTTAGTAACGGTGGTAGGGAAAAGTCGGTCAACTCATGGAAGACACCTTTCAATCAAATTGGCATTTTGGAGACAAAAAGGTCTGAAGTGTTGATCTTCAATTAGTTGTTTTTTCTCTGTGTAAACAGAGTATGTTTTTCTTGTGCTTGAATATAAGTCTTTTCTTCTTTCAGGAGAATATCATACAAAATTTGGTGATACTGTGCATATTTAATTTTGTTTTCTTTTTTTTTTTTCAAGAGAGAAGTACAGTGAGAGAGAGAGAGAATCCATTTTTATTGAGCTTTTCACCTCGCTTTTGTTGCTCTGACAGTTGTGTGCATGGTGCTGGGGTTTGAACCTGTGTACATGTGCAAGCTGAGCAAGCGCTATAACCACTGAGCCACCGCTCCAGCCCCCTAATTTTGTTTTCTATCAAGACAAAAAGGAAGAGATTTCCTTTGGATTATATCTTCCAAACTTTGGCCAACATCAGAAATGCCCTGGGTGCTAGCTTTAAAATTGTAGACTTCTGGGCCTCATGCTATAAAGGAATCACCATCTTTGGCCTGTAGTTAAAAAAGGAAAGGAACATAAAAACAGAGTGGGGTAAAAAATGTCTTTCAGAAAAATTAATGCTACGTGGACTGTCTTTTTATTCACAAATTAGAAAAGGACTCTTGTGTTGAAGTATATTCTAATTTTTCCACTTTATTGAGCTCCAAGGCTAGTTCCAAACACCTAAATCGTTGATATATTTTTTGACTACACAAGTTCTGGTTTTTATACAACATGGATTTAATTTGTTTTTAAAGAAGGACATAGTTTAATGACAAGTTGCTTTTTGGAATTAATCAGTATATAAATAAAGGAATGAATTACTAAAAAATATGAGAATGAATGGAAAAACATTAGCTGGAGACAGGATTTTTCTTCCTTTTTTAATATATATGTTTTATGTAACAGGAAATCCTCCAGTTTATTTTTAGAAGGATGTAACATACATACTTAAGGAAATCACCATAATCTGCTCTTTCATGAGAATACAGATAAGACCCATTGAAATTCCTAAACACTACTTTTTCTGGAAAGTTCCCAGGAATCACAAAGATTGTCTAGTAGGAACAAAACTAACGGCATCAGAGAACAAGTTTCAAGGACTTCATGCTTGTAATCCCCAGACACTCTTATTGCTTGAGGTGAAGTTCCTGAGTCAAATACTCCTTGATCAAAATGGTTCTTCTCTTCCACTTTTAATAAATAAATCCAACCTGATGATTGCCCAAGGGCAGTAACTTCTGTGTACACAGGCACTCTCCTCTCTTTCTATACCTATCTGTAATTTTTATTTGTATCCTTTCTTGGTACCTAGTTTGTCTCTCTTTCTAGCTTTTGTCGGAGTTTCGAGGAGAGCTCTCCTTCCTCTGTTATTCTCCAGCGTTTAAACACTTGTCAATATGTCCGTCTAAGGCAAATCAAGCATGTTACATTAACAATTATTGATGTATTTTTATATGACCAAAATGAATGTTAATGTGTCCCATTTCCAGGAATAAATTACATGCTTGGGTGATGTGGTTAAGTAGAGAGGATGACAGTGTCGTTGAATCTGAAAATGGAGTGATGCTAACGGGCCCCACCTGAAAAAGTCGTTACTCTTCTTGTGCTCTCCTGAGAGCTCTTGCCAGGTCTTGTACATCTTAAACTCTAAACCTTGCACATCCTCACTGTTACCCAGGAAACCACAAGAGCGGCAGAGGGATTCATGATGAGGACATTTACTCAGCTACATCCACAGGGAGCGCTGGACAGAGAAGGACCAGTACAGGAAAGCTGTTTGTACCTTTATTGGCCCAATAAACTCAAGGCCCAAGAAGGCTAATCAAGGCATTAGTAAACCTCTCATCCTCCAAGGTCAGGATTTGCATTGTCACATCACAGACTGGAGTTGTATAGCAGGAGACTGACTGGCAGAGTGAAGAGACCTGAATCCTCATCTGGACTTTATGACCAGGCAGTTCTATGTAATACTGAGAAAATACCTACATTCTGTGAGATTCATTTTCCAATCTGAAAAATAAATGGCTTGGATTAAATAATCCCTAAATTCACCTCTTCTATTAAGACTTTACTATGAACACAGGTGTTTCTGTTTTCGTGTGTGCATATGTATAAATGTAGATGCTTACATATGAAGTATGTATACATGTATACATCAATTAGATGTAAAAAAATAGTGACACCCTCATTTTCTTCTTTAAAGAAATTTATTCCAAATAAAGACCTTTCCCTCCATGACTAGCATTTAGGCCAACTAACAGTAATTAGCTGAATCACCAGTTACTTTTTTCAGTTTATCCAGTTGAAGAATAAAAAGCTCTATGTAGACATTTATTACTTTTGAGAAATGGCTCTGATCCTTAAAGAACAGGAATGGAGGCAGATCAGAATGAAGTTAGGTTTCTGCCTCTCAGGTTCACATCAAACTCACTCACCAAATTAGATGAACATACATGACAGAGATCTTTCTGGAGCTCCTTGTTAAGACAGCTCTGGCAGAAAGAAGAGGAGTCACGTGCTTCCAACCAACGGTCCTTTGCAACAAGGGACAGTCTACCTTCAAAGGGTGACTTTATATTTCCAAAATCATGTACGTAACCAAGTGAAGATGGAATCTAGCTACAGAAAGAAGTTAAATTGTAATGGAGGTAATTTTCCAGACACAGGTCCAGGAGGAACAGAAATTGGGGTATTTGACTCACTCTGACTGCATTCTACACTGACCGGTCCACAGATTATACTTCTTCATTGGAAGACCCTCCAAAGGAAGACACTTTGCATTCTTTAGGGACTTTTGAGAAAGTAAAGAGAAGCAGCACAGCCAAGGAGCATTTTAAAAAGCAAGGAATTTACCTTTTGAACTAAATGAACATAAGAACTTGTATGGTGGATATGGAGAGACTACTACTGTAATAATTTCTGTTCATTGATCTAAAAAATGATGAGATGTGCCTCTTACAATTGCACAAATGTTAAAGGTTTACCCTTCATCCTGACCTTTCCACTTTTCTGTAATCTCTGACCTACCTAGGCTGCTAAATCCTCAGATACTTCTACTTGGATGCTTCAATTGGAAGGTACTAGATTAACCCTCAGATCAGTCAACTCCGGTCAACACCCATTTGTGCTCCCTGCTCTGAGAGAAGGCATGTGAAAGGGGAGATGCAGTAAATCTTCCCAGGCATCCCCAAGGATTAAGTGACCTGAGCCACTTAATAAAAAGATAAAAAGGGAAGTCATAGGAGTTCGGGGGTGGGGTGGGGTGGGGAGACAGGGTGGAAACGAGAACATCAGAGGCACGCCTGTGGTGGGCAGGCAATCCATCGTCCCCAAGGTAACCAAAATCTCATATCAGCCTGCTTTCCCAACAGGTCCTGAAAAGTCTGGGTATCCACCATTCTCCAATTCTCCTGGCTTCAGGTCCTACTGGGAAAGGATTTGGGATGTATTTATCATTTATCATATATGTTGGTTACCATGTGGGGACCTTCCTCTACAACAAGAATTCTCAACCGTAGCATGTTTGACACTTGGGGCCAGACAATTCTTTATTGTGGAGGGATGTCCTATGCGTTGTAGGATATTTACCAGCTCCTCTAACCTCCATCCAGTGAATGACTGTGACATTCTATCCCTCAACTTACTCCTGTGACAACCAAAAACATATCCCAGATTTACAAAATATCCTCTGGGAGTCAAAATGCACCCAGTTGAGAACCAGCACTCTGGAAGACCCAGTCTTGCTTCAAGTGATGGGCTCTGGGCCTTGGCTGACCTAGATTTGGGAACTGGGTGAGAGACCAAAACTTTCCAATGCTGTGGCTGATAGCAGCTCCCTGCTTGCCAGCTCACATTCTTCCATTATTATTCTTACAGACTAGCACTCTGCCCACATATCTCATGCTCTGTTAGTCATTACCACAGGGTCCTATAAGGTCAAGACATACTGAACTCTACTCTGGTTTGTGGCTCATATTAGTAATCACATTCTCTGAGACCTGGTCTGCCGGTCCAGGTCCCTGTAATTTCCAGGAAACCCAATTCCATGAAAATACATCCCACCCATCCATTGCAAGCTACAATGGCTAGACACTTTTTTCCATTTTTCTCTGAGCGGTAAGTTGGGGATGCATTTCCCAAGGTTTTATGAGGATGCCACAGAATTGAGTCATCCATGATATTTTCTTTCTCTTCTCATATTCCTGTTCTTATCCGTTACTCTGACTTCCTAGAGATCACATTCCAAAACAAACTATTTTGAGGGACTCATCCTTCAAGGAGCCCAGGCTATGACCCTTGGTATCAAGAGTGATCCTAGGGGGTTTGGGGATTTAGCTCAGTGGCAGAGCGCTTGCCTAGCACGCTCAAGGCCCTGAGTTCGGTCCTCAGCCCCGGGGAAAAAAAAAAAAAGAGTGATCCTAGGAAGCAGATTTCAGAAGCTGGATTATTTATCAGCCAGGTATCAGTAAGTAGCACATTGCTAGTGGTACGTGTGGTGATGCAACCCCTTGCACGAGGGACATATGAAAAGTGTCTTTGGTACTTGAACATTGTGGGTGAAGTAATAACTCAGGTTGTAGAGTCTTTGTTTACTCAGCACATCAACTATCACCACGAGGCTCACAGGGAAATCCCGAAGGACTCTGGCACATTATGGAGTCCTGCAGAGAGACTGCTGAAAGTGAGACCTAGGACCTTCCTGTGAAGCAACAGAGTTGTAAAGGAATCTGTTTAGACTGCAAGTTCAGGCGCATTTATAGCTCCGCCCGATATGAAAACTTTTAGCCTGGCTTTCCCTGAAGAAAAGGCTGAAATGAAGGCCCGTGTGTAGGTAGTTTATTTTGGAATGTGTCTCAGGAAGCAGGACTATGGGACAAGGATAGTGAAACTAGAGTGGGGAAAGGACATCCAGATGACTCAGTCTTGGAAGACCCTTGTAAAAACCTCACAAAATGAGTCTCAAAGCATCCACTCAGGGAAGGATGGAAAAAATATTTAGCCATTGGCTCCTATCCTCAAATAGTAAAGGATTGCTCCAAGGAGCAACTCCCCTGCGTTTCTGGACCATGCATGAGTTAGTCCCACCTGATTTCTATCGGACGGCCCATTCCATCACGTCAGAGAAACCCCAGGGCAGGAAGCAAGAGAAGCAAGACATGGCCAATTTGGACACACCAAAGCTGATGGAAGCCTTCATGACTGTTCCCCAGAGCAATGGTTGGACTGAGAAGCAGGGCTCGGATAATTCGAAATAACATACAAAATAGATCTGATACAGTTAGAAAAGACAGTGTTTGAGGGAATAGCAAATGACCACAAATCCAGTGCTGCTAATAAGTAAGATGAGGCCCGAGAACTGATCATCAGCAACACTGGAGGTCATGATGACCTTGACAAGATCAGTTCCAAAGGAGCCATGAGAGCCAAAGGCTGATTCATTGCCTAGACTCGCTCCTCCTCCATGTGGCTATGAAAATGCAAACCATAGCCAGCCACCCCTCCACCTGGCCGTGCAGCCTTCAGACCCACCCGCAGCCATCCTTGGCCTTCCCAGGGAACAGGAAGTCCTCTTCTCTCCGAGGTTTGTCCTGCTCCCTTCCAGCTTCTCAGGGTCTCAGCCCTGTCCTTATTCACTTTGCATCCTAGGTATGCAGTGTTCCTTCTCTGTTGACGTTCTCCCATGCTGAAGCCACCAAGGAGCCTGGCGCAGAGCACATCCCGGTTTCTGTGTAAGAGGTGGGGAATGCGTGAGCGCCAGAGGTCTTGCAACCTGCCAGCCCCCTTACATGCCACCTTCTTTTCTGTCCCCTTTTCATCTTGAAAGTACGTCTCCCTTCACTGTCACCTCCTAGTCCCCTCCATTATGTCTGCCTTCGGTCTCCACTACCACACTGAAACTACTCTCACCAACTCACCCACGACCTCCTTGTGGGTCCATCTAGAGAGTCCTCTCCGTCCCTCTTGGACATCTTTGCAGCACGTGACTCCTGTGGCCATTTCCTCCTTCCATTCGCTTCTTCGGGTTTTATCCTTCCTGTATGCCCCCCTCTTCCTGCTCCTTTGAAGCCTGTGCTTCCTCTGCCTGCCTCAAGGCCTGCTGTTTTCATCCCTGGCCTTCGCTCTGATTCTTCTTACTCACTCTCCTGGCCTTTTCACCATTTCCATATCCCAAGGATTCCCAAGTCCTTGCTGCCAGCCCAGCCCTCTGCACTGCCTAGTGACTTCTGCCTCTGTATGTCTTGAATGCCCCTTAAATTCAGCTGGATGCAACCCGAACTTGAGGCTCTGCCTGCTCCCTTCCCAAGCTTCTCCTCCCTGCTGCCCTCCTGGCCTCACTCACCAGCATCAGCCTCCCTCTGCTGGTGTCCTCTTCCACCCTTCCCTCTCATTTTTCTCATCCAATCAATGGACAAATCTTGGCAACTGCACTTCTAAGTTGCTCTAGGATCTATCTAACCCTGCCGAGGGTACAAGCAGATGCTATTTGTGATCCTATGTGCCAGTTCAGTTACAATGGCTGTGAGAGCATCATTTTGATTGGCTAGCGACTGTGGAGCTCTGATT
>PVKS010028000.1:0-26921 GCA_004027875.1 Aplodontia rufa
GGAACGGGCATCCAAGACGGCGGCTCACTCCCCCTGGGGACAAGCATCCAAGATGGTGGCTCACCACCACCACCACCCCCAGGACGAGCATCCAAGATGGCGGCTCACTCTCCCACACAGGTATCCAACATGGCGGCTCACCCCCTGGATATGGGCATCCAAGATGGCTGCTCACTCCCCCTGGGGACGGGCGTCCAAGATGGCAGCTCACCTCTGGGGACGGGCGTCCAAGATGGCGGCTCACCCCTCGGGACTGGCGGTTGAGTCTGCCAGTTTAACCGAGGCTTTCAACTCGAGTGCCTACACCTGGCCTCTCTGCATGGCCCGGGCATCCCACAGAATGGCAGCTGGGTCCCTAGCAGGAACATCCCAACAGTAAGTGTCCTAAAGGATCACTGAGGACTGAGCTAGAAGTTGTGCAGTGCTGCTGCTGCCGTGGTCTGCGGGTCAGAAGTCGCAGGACCAGCGCCAAATCAAGGCAAGGAGACAACATAAGGGCCTGAAAAACAGAGGCATGGTTCCTTGCGGACCTTCTGCAAGGTCTACTGCTACATCATCCCTGGAAAATAAGGTGCGCACGGACTTTCTCTTAATTTCCAGTACAGTAGTTAAATGCACAAACTCAGGACACAACAGGCCCTGCAGCTGCTGTGCGACCTCAGACATGTGACCTAGCCTCTCCGGACCTTGATGCTCTGAAACCGTGGCACCAACCTCATATGGTAGTTATGAAGACCACGTGAGGCGTGCGTAAGATGCTTGCAAGTGTCCTAGGCACGTGCTCCATGTGAGTTAGTCATATTATTATTATTCCCTGATACAATGTTCAACTGTTCACAATTGTATGTTGCTTTTCCAATTGAAAAAAAATAATAATTTTCAAAGACAAAGAAAAGGAAATAAATCAGAACAAAGATATAAACTCAGAACTCCCAATTGGTGTCCCTGTCTTAGTCCTGCTTCTTCTTCCAAGGAGCTGCAGGGACCCCTTGGTCCTCAGAGACACAGACCTTGACCCTTCCTTTCTGGGCCAGCAGAGGACTTGGTGACCCGGTGACAGCCCGACCTGCGCTGTCCCTTCATCCCCTCCCCATCACGATCCTCAAGTTTGAGCACAGTAAGCTGCAAAATCCAGGAAATTAATTCCCCCAAGAACATAACCAAGAAGCTTTGCGATCACAAAACATGGGCTTTCTGTTCCCAGGAGTGACGGAAAGGATTTGCTACTTAGCAGCGTTGACACTGGGATCCTGAACGTCACCGGGGTGCCTGGGCCTGCGCCGGGGACAGCGGTGAAATTCGATTTCAGGCCGTGATGATGGAGGCTGCGGGGTTTGCTCACCCTCAGAAACACGCAGGCCCTGTGGACACCGGGCTCTGGGGAAACAGGGCCACTGTGGACATGGAAGGATTTTTTTTAACGTGGAAGTCGTAGCCAACATCCAGCCTTAAGAGTTGAAGTCTCTGCCCGCTCATTTCTTTTTCTGAAAATCCATACCTTCCCTCTCTCACAGCCGGAAATCTCCCTCCGTGTCCTCCGATTAGCTTCTCAAGATAGGCAATGACTAGAAACTCAAGGAGACCTCGACTATGAATACCTGGCCATTTTGTTGGAGTTGGTGACTTTCCTGACGTAGAGCACTCATAAGGTGGGGCTGGAATGTTTTCAAAGAATTTTGATATGGAGAATTTTTAGCATCACATTTCAAAGCGAGGTCAGCTGGGGAGGAGGAGACAGCGGCAAAGTCACTCTCTGCAGAACACATAGGGCACATTTTTCTTAGGAGACCCCAACATCTACCCATTTCTGCCCTCTTGTTGGTTTGAGGGACAAGGGACAGGGCAAAGCATGTGGGCTTTGTTTGATGGATAGTAAAACAAGAGGTTCTGAGAAATGATGGCACTTTGCCAAATCAGGGACAACCCAGGGCACAGGGATCGCTGAACTCCTGCTCAGAACCCTTTCCTCTAACCAGAAATAAACAAAGCAGAATCTGATTAGCCCCAAAACTGCACGAAGCTAGAAACACCTTCTAGTTTCCCCACATGCTCAGTTTGTGACTTTGGGTAAATTCCCTGAAAACTCTTCATCTGCGGAATAGAAAACTTCCCTTTTCTATCGGTTCCATGAACACGCCAAACTCATTCCCACCCCGGGGCCTTTGAACTTGCCGTTCCCACTGCCCAGAACCCTTTTCCATCGCAGCAGATCCCTTCTCCTCATCGCTGATGGAACTCAAATGTCACTTTGCAACCTAAAAATAACCCCATCAACTTAGCTCAGCCCTTGACTTTCCACGTCATCGTATCTGAAATTCTCTTGTGCACTTTTGTGTCTGCTTATTTATTTATTTTTTAAAGAGAGAAGGACAGTGAGAGAGAGAGAGAGAGAATTTTTTAGCGTTTTTCACATGGCTTTCGTTGCTCCGACACTGAGTTGTGTACTTGGGTGCTGGTTTGAACTCTCGTCCTTGGGCATGCTGGGCAAGCGCCGTAACCGCCCAGCCTCCGCTCCAGCCTCCTGCTTATTTATTTATTGGATCTGTCTCCCTTACTCTACTATAAAGCCCCCTGACAAAGGGAACGTGTCCATTTTGCTAATCCCTGTGCCCAGCGTAGCAAATCCCCAGTTAATATTTGTTGAGTAAGTGAGCTGTCAGTCAATAGCTCATGTTCCCTGGGCACCTGACCACGTGTCGGGAGCTGTTCTAACCACTTGGCAAAAATTATCTCACTTAATGTTTTGCAGCCGGGGAATCTGACTCAGAACAGCCTTATGAGGCGGGTAGTCCCATTAGCCCCATTTTTTAAATAAGGAAACGGAGGCACAGAGACAGTAAGCAAACTTGCCCACCCAGAACCAGTCCGTGGTGCAGCCCGGAGTGAAGCTCACACGGCCCAGCCCCAGATCCCATGCTTCCCAGATTCCTGGGGCAGCAGCTTAGCTTCAGACCTGATTTTGCAACCAAGTTTGCAGGAAGGTCAGAGCACGCAGGGACTGGCAGCCAGAACTCGAACCCGGACCCTCCTCCGAAGCCTGTGCCCTTCATTCTGCTCACCCACAGCTCTACTCTCCCTCCGTATGTTCTCATTTCTCTGTTTAATATTTAGCCACTCGCCTGCAATTCCTCCATGCACTGAGCGGGTACCCCAAACGTCTGCAGGGCCCATTGGCACTCACCTTCAGCCCATGCACAGATCTTTGCCCACAAAAGAAGGGTACTAAATACCTTTTGAAAGGATTTCTGGATGAATAAAACATTTGAAACGCTTTTCAACAGAACTCAGCAAGGCTGTTTAATCAAAGAGAGCTATTAAATGCAAAGACGCTTCCAGAGCAAGCTGGAGTCAACACGACCGCCTTGCCTTCATAAACCCAAAGCTGCACACACCCCACCTCAGGGCCTTTGCAAATGCTGCTTCCTGTGCCTGAACTTCTGTTCCCACGCGTTTTGCCTGTGCCCCTCCAGGTCGCCCTCTAATCTCAACTGGAACAGCAATCCTTCAGCAAAACATTCTCTGATCACTACTCCCAAATAATCTCTCCCAACACTTACTACAGACCCAAGTTAGGCATTTTCCTCTGTGACTCTTCTGTTGATGCCTTCCTTCCCTGGTGGACTCTAAGCTCCATGAAGGCAGGATGGACGTCTGTTCTGTTCACGGGGTGCAGCTCAGGGTCCATACACCAACCCATCGCCCAACGCATAGATAAATGCTCGGGATGTCAGATTTACAAATGTAAACAACTCTTCTTCAACAGATGTCTGTCCTGAAGTCATGACTTAAAGCAGCACACCCTCGTCATCTTTCTCTGCTGAATGCAGTGTACCATACCCAACAGCGGGCACCGGCACCCCACTTGGAATAAGTAGCCACATCATGTGCTGTATGGGGTGTGAGTATTGGTCCTGGAATTGAATCCTGACTTATCCACAAAATCAGTCCCTTAACTCCCTGTCACTTCACAGTGTCACTTCACATTGCTTTGGATAAGAGCAAGAGCATAGACTTTAAAAGCGGGGGAACCCTGATAATTCCAACTATTAGAAGGTCACGGAGCAGCTGGAATCCTCACACTCTGCTGCTGAGAGAGGAAATTAGTGAAGTCTCTTTGCAGTTAGATTCAATATCTAATAAAAATCAAGATGCACAAACTAAAAAGCATGATATACTTCTATGCATATACTACCTCAGAGATGTCTCAAATATAATCATTTCCTATGGAGGATTAAATGAAGATTTTAACTACAGCACTTCAAAACAGCAAAATCCTAGGGCTGGGGATTTAGCTCAGTGGCAGAGTGCTTGCCTAGCCACACGCAAGGCCCCGAGTTCAGTCCTCAGCCCTGAAAAAAGAAAAAACAGCAAATCCTAGAACCAATCTAAATGTCATATGCGTGCATAGATTGATATTTGATATACTAAATATAGATTTGATACATGCTTCACATGTTTGATAGAAAGAATTATAATTGTCATGATAAATTACACATCCTTTGCATGTATGGCTGGATTGCGATAATTTCACACAATGAGTTGCTGTGTAGCTGTTCAAGGGAGTAAACTCAATCTCCCTTGTAGCATCATAACCAGGTCTCAGAACATAAAGTCCAATGAAATAAACAGCATACGGCATAACACAGAGTATAAAAGAGAACCAGAGTGTGCGAGCAAGTCCCTGACCGCTGCACAGCACCCACAGCCTCTGGTCACCTCTAGGAGAGAAAGAGGAACAGAGGGAAAAGAACGGAAACGGAACTATTCCGAGGGGGACTTCGGTGGAACCTCGACTGTCATTCCTTCCTTAACGAACCGAAGCAAACACAGTAAAACGCCAAGTTTGCTCAATCTAAGTGATGTGTGCCCCGGAGCGTGTGCGTGCATTTATTATAAGACATCTTTGGGTGCAAAGGGTTGCATGATATTGCTGGTGGCAACCCAGAGGGAGGTCGGGGTCTAGCTTGGCCACTAGACCTGGTGCATGGGGTCTCCGAGACCCTCATTTGCAAAGCGGGACAAACCAGGTTCGCATTTCAGGTTGTTTGTAGGAACGGGTAAGAAACAATGTGTAGAACAACTTCCAGACTTTACCCACTGAAATACTATTGTGGAGTGAGTTTCCAGTGGTTTTCTAAATGTGTCCTGTTCAGAGATGTTTGTTTTTTAAAACTGACCAGAAAGTGTGTGGATGCATTTTCAACATAAATCTAACCAGAGAAGAAAAGAATAAACAACTATCATTTGTGCAAAAAGTGCATATGTCTGTGATATACGGACACATATGCTCGGATTACTTATCAACTGTGATTGCCCTGAGGGAACAGAATTTGGATGGTTGGAGAACAAGAATGAAAGAGAAATTTACATTTCTCTTATTATTTTTGATTATGCACTAAGTGTGTAGATTACCTATCCCAAAAAAAAAACACTTTTTTTTTTTTACAACTTTGGATTAAACCCAGGGGCCCAGGGGGTACTCTATTACTGAGCTACATCTCCGGCACTTTTTATTTTTTATTTGGATACCTAAATTGCCCAGACTGATGTGGAATTTGCATTTCTGATTCAGCCTCCCAAGTAACTGGGATCACAGGCCTGGCTGACAATTTATTTTACAATAAATCCGAAAGTCGTGATCAGCTCTTCTCCTTTAATTCTAAATCAGTTAAAAAGGAAAAGTCATAAAATCTAAGTTCTAAAGAGGTTTTTTAAAAAGTCGCATAGTGGGGGCTGAAGTGGCTCAGCGGTTGGAGCGCTGGCCTGGCGTGCATGAGGACCCAGGTTCGAACCCCAGCACCACATACAGAGATCAGATGGAAAAATAAATAAAATTGATTCTTTCTCTCTCCCTCTCGCTCTCTTTAAAAAAAAAAAAGGCACCCGAAACCCATATTCTCCATGCAAAGCAAAGGGCAGGGCTTTAGGACTAAATACCCGGGGTTGGTTCCTGTCACCATGACCTAGAACTATACGACACCTGAGCTCTTGGAGTCCCCGTTTCACTTCCAGATTAGGGTGACAAGACACCATCTCTCATGGTTGTGTGAAGAATAAACTAGGGCTGGCACAGTGGCGCACACCTGTAATCCCAGTGGCTCAGGAGGCTGTGGCAGGAGGATTTCCAGTTCAAAGCCAGCCTCTGCAACTTAGGGAGACTCTGTCTCAAAATAAAAAATAAAAAGGGCTGGGGATTTGGTTTAGGGGTTAAGCACCCCTGGGTTCAATCCCTGGTACCACAAAAAAAAAAATGGATTAGCTAGAACATGAGCATAACTCAACCAGTATCCAACGTTCACACTAGGTGAGATTTGTAAGCAGAGGTCATCCCTCAAAAACACTGGTTGAGTCCTTTGACCTCCATGGAAGCATCCCAATAAGCATCATGCCCAAGGATGCCTGGGACCCAACAAGGTCCCCTTGTGCTTCAGAGATGAACCAGGTTCTCTTTTTTCCTCCACAGCGAATATCTTGACAGTGATCATCCTCTCTCAGCTGGTGGCCAGGCGACAGAAGTCCTCCTACAACTATCTCTTGGCGCTGGCGGCCGCTGACATCTTGGTCCTCTTTTTCATCGTGTTTGTGGACTTCCTGTTGGAAGACTTCATCCTGAATGTGCAGTTGCCTCAGGTCCCCGACAAGATCATAGAAGTGCTGGAGTTCTCTTCCATCCACACCTCCATTTGGATCACGGTTCCGCTAACCATCGACAGGTACATCGCCGTCTGCCACCCGCTCAAGTACCACACGGTCTCCTACCCAGCCCGCACCCGGAAAGTGATAGTCAGCGTTTACATCACCTGCTTCCTCACCAGCATCCCGTACTACTGGTGGCCCAACATCTGGACTGAAGACTACATCAGCACCTCCATGCACCACGTCCTGGTCTGGATCCACTGCTTCACCGTGTACCTAGTGCCCTGCTCCATCTTCTTCATCCTGAACTCCATCATCGTGTACAAGCTCAGGAGGAAGAGCAATTTTCGCCTCCGTGGCTACTCCACGGGGAAAACCACTGCCATCTTATTCACCATCACCTCCATCTTCGCCACGCTCTGGGCCCCCCGCATCATCATGATCCTCTACCACCTCTACGGGACGCCCATCCAGGACCGCTGGCTGGTGCACATCATGTCCGACGTGGCCAACATGCTGGCCCTCCTGAACACAGCCATCAATTTCTTCCTCTATTGCTTCATCAGCAAGCGCTTCCGCACCATGGCCGCGGCCACGCTCAAGGCCTTCTTCAAATGCCAGAAGCAACCTGTACAGTTCTACACCAACCATAACTTTTCCATAACGAGTAGTCCCTGGATCTCGCCGGCCAACTCACACTGTATCAAGATGCTGGTATACCAGTACGACAAAAATGGAAAACCTATAAAAGTCTCCCCTTGACCGCAGAGACTTGGCACCCAGTGCCTCTGCGTGATCCATTTCCAGGTGGGAGGGTGTCCCATCCAATGGCTGAACGGGTCTCCTTAAGAGTGCTAACCTGATTTCCTGTCTCCGCAGACTGAGCAAACTCTCAGACTGGTAGATGAGAAAAGATGGAAGAGAAGAAAGGAATGCATACGAATCTCGTTTTTCATGTACACGTTCATTTTCACAAAATCACGCTGTCAACAAAAGTTCCTGCCAGTTTGGAGATGCTAGGGGAAGTTGGTGTCATCATTCTGTGACCTGTAAGGACCACAGTAGAGAAACAGTCTGTGATTTAGCACCATCCACCGTCACCAGGAAACACTCATTTGTGTGACACACCGAGCCACACTACCACACGGCTTGAGTCCACACGCTTCTTCCAAGAGCCAAGATCATCCATCATTCCAGAGACGAACCAGGCTGACTGATCGTGGATTTTTCCAAGGTGCCATTTGTCCTAGAGAAAGAGTTGTGACCTTGAAGTGGCCCTGGCACCCCGGCTGCAGAATGACACCATGGGGGGAAAGGGGAGCTTTGAATCCCTTCCAAACTCTATCCTGAGCTCCCACAGGGAGACTGCAAACCAATGCAACAACGACCCTTCGACCTGGGGTCTCAGATACAGTTTTGTTTACCATAATGTATAGATTTTATCTGTTTCCTCCGAAACATAGACCCTGCCTGGTGTGTGGGGAAGAAGGAGGAATTCTTGAGCCCAGAAAAACAAAAAAATACGAGCCCACTCTTGCCGTTGTTTCGACCCATCCCTGTGTTGGCTGTATAGGATCCCTTTCTTCTAAGTTGCTTCTCGTTGTGATGTGACACCGGTTCCAAGAGGGGCCATCACGTGTAGCTTCCAGCTCTGCCTCCTTGCCCACTGAAACCTTATTTGATGTGATTTCCTAACTGAATGCAATATTCAAAGGTCAGGAACTGTAGCTCCCCAGGCTCCCTCCCACAGCCCAGCTGGCACTACCTTTATCCACTACAGCAGACACGGCTGACACGGAAAGGTGCTGGTGTCCGCTGCTTATCCGTCCTTTGACGCACGTGGCACAACAGAGTGGCACCAGTTCTCCAGATCTTTTGCAAAATGATAAAATAGGAATTTATTTATTTATTCTCCTGTTGCCTGCCCAAGGCCAGAACAGCACTAGAATGTGATTAACAGGGGCTTTTCTGAGAATTGTCACCCGTACACGCACATGCATGCATGCATTCGCGCACACACATACACGTATGTGCACACATATATACTTGACTACATTGGACCCCTCTGTGCCCCATGAAGTGTTTTAAAAGGGGAATCAGAGCTGGAGTTCCTCTTATTTTACTTTTTTTCCCCTAAACTTCTCCCTCAGATCCCCAGTATTTGAATTCATCCCTGTTCTAGAAGAAATCTTTGGAAATGGTTTGGGAATTGCATGAGATTTTTGATGACCAAACAAAAAGCAGACAGTCCACCTGGCTCTTCAGGATGGATTTTTGCTGCATTTTGGTCCCTAAATTGGAAGCCATCTCTTTTTAAGGGAGTTTGCAATAAATGAATGGGGTAGAAAGGGCTCAGGGCAATGCAAGCCCCAAACCTCAGCCAAGGCCTCAATACGAACTTAATAGAATCTGGGATCCTATTAGTCCCGACAATCCTAATTCCCACTTCTTTTAAGTGACGGAAGATCCAGGGGACAGACTCTACAGTCAGTGCAAAAAATGAAAACCGGAGGGACCCAAAGTCACTTGTGCAAAGTCCTCAAGGAAGAAACCACATTGGAGATCGTGTGCTGTCCCTTGCTAAACCTAAGATAGCTCCGTTTTTCTCCAGCGTTGGACAGGTTGCTGGTTGAAGACAAATCAGAGTGGCTGTGTTTAGGTACCCTGTTGTCTGATTCCAATGTGTCTGAGGACTTCAGGAGCCCTCTGGTGCAGGTAGAAACTCCCACTAAAAGAGGTTTAGGGGAGTTGTTCAACTGAGGGACCAACAGAGTCCTGTCTCCCATCTCACTTGCTCCCAAGGGCGTAGGCTCCTTGAGTGCAGAGGTGAGCAGAGTCCCCCATGCCCCTTAAGTTGTGTTTCTTTCTCTTTGTGTCTCTTTCACAAGCATGTGTAGGTGATTACATCTTCATTAAATGTGCGTATGATGCGACTCTGCTGCACCCCCGATGAATGAACATTGACCAAAGGCTACCTATACTGAATATATATATATATATATAAATACTTATTTATTTTTAAAACACATAGCTCTAAAAATATGCCAATTTGAGCTCTATGTGAATGAGTCAAAGTGCAATATCTACAAAAATAGATTAAACAATTCCTTTTTCGGACTATGGAAGATAGAAAATAAGTCTGTGAATCTCAGTGCTCTCTGCTCCATGTGTTTCATTGTATGTAAAAATTCATTGCTGATGTTTAAACACTGGGTGTGCATTAGGAGCATTTTCCTCAGACACTCGTTTATAAGTTCCCTTAACAGTAGTGATTCTCCCAAGTAATAGTGGATCTCTTTTCCTTCTGACTAGATTTTGTATTTTTTGCCTTGTAATCTTTTAAAAGATCTGAATCTCACAAGCACTGCAGGGAGTTCCTCCCTCCTGCTTAAAATCTGTATCAATACTCAACGGGTTAGGTTGATGTACAACTCCTAAAATGTATTTCAGATCCTCTAAGGACTTTTAATTTATTATTATTTATAGTGATCATTATAGACAGTAAGGAGAATGATTTTTTTTACTCTAAACATTTATAAGCATTTCCTTTCAGGCCAGTTTTGGAAATAAAGCCTTGAATTTTGAAGCTGCCAGGTAAACAGCTGTTGCTGAAGGCACGTGAGCAATCGCCTTGGCCTGGGATTTGTGGTGCCTCTTTTCAAAGACTGTTAATCCGCATCTCCCTTGCCGGATGACCTGCGTACTGGGTGGGACATTGCAATGTTGCCATGTGCATGCACACGATGTCTTCTCAGTGAATGACTCAGAGACAGAAACGTCTCCTGAGGAAGGAAATGAGGGTAATGACCAAGTCATTAAACACAGACCCCGAGAAGGCATGAACCTCGCTTTGCAAACACCCTGCAACTGGGAAAGAAGATTTTGCACAGTTGGTGCCTACTGATCCAACCCAGGGAGCCTATCCGAAGCGAATGAAAGACTCGAATGTTGGCTACTCCGGATCAGAGGACGGAATAGAAGGTTGCCATAGAAAAAGAATAAATGTTCATATTTTCTTAATTAGATACTATATTGTGTTTGGACTTGTTTGTATTATAATAAATTCTAATACGGTGCGCCCTCGGTGTTCGGTATTTGCATATACATTTGAGAAAATGCAGATTGTTGACTTTTATTAATATGATTTTTAATTGACAAATTGTAATTGTATACAGTTATGGGGCCTGATGTGATGTTTTCATATATGTATTCAATGTGGAATGATTAAATCGAGCTGATCAACATATCCATCATTCACATAGCATTTTGTGGCAAGATACTTGAGGTTTACTGTCAGATTTTTTTTTTTGATGTATCCAATACATTATTATTGACTGTAGTCCTCAATAGGTCTCAAAACATATTCTTCTTGTCTAACTGAAACTTTGATCAAGAAAGCCCTACTCCCTCACCCCCGCACCCCCAGCCTCTGACAGCCATCGTACTACTCTATTTCCGTGAGTTCGGCTTTTTTTTTTTTGATTCTACATGTAAGTGAGATCTCGAGATATCTGTCTTTCAGTACAGGGCTTATTGTACTAGTGTGCTGTCCTCCAAGTTGTAGGATCCTGATTCCAGCTTTGAAATAGTCACCTTCCTCGCAAATTGTCCTGGGTGCTGGAATAAAGCCAGATATATTTCAGAATCCAAAACCAATGCACTCTGCTTCCTGTAATCCTAAATTATGTTGTCCACTGGGGATAAATCTGAATTCTTTTCAATCACATCCTGTCTTTAAAACTTCGATGGCTCTAATCTTAAATGGATGTCTATCATGATGACTAAGAGAGTGGACTTTGGTGTCAGACAGTCATGGGTTCATGACCCAGCTCCACCATTTACTAGATATACAGCCTTCAACAAGTCCTAGGAAATCTCTCAAAGACTGTCCACTTCTAGAAAATGATGCACATTTTAATTTTTTTCCAGTTGTTTATAAGGCACACAGATTTGGAGTCAGTTACTACAGGGGGCTTTGCAGGCTATGTGACCTTGGGCAAGGTTCTCAGTCTCCCTCAGTCTCAATTTCCTCTCCATCAAATGGAACTAATCATCATTCTAGTAAGTACTTCATGGGGTGCTTATCAGTAGCACTTTTTTAAAAGAGAGAGGGACAGTAAGAGAGAGAGAGAGAGAATGACAGAATCAATTTTATTTAGTTTTCACGTAGTCTTTGTTGTTCCAAGACTTCGCTGCGTAGGTGGTGCTGGGTTTGAACTCACGTACTTGCCCACACCAGGCAAGCACCTTAACCATGCAGCCACCGCTCCAGCCCTCAGTAGTATTTTTTTAAGCCTCCAATTGCACATCATTTTACAGGTGAGGTAAAAGAGACTTTGTCCAGAGTGGCTCCCAGGTCACTCAACACTTCTCTTTCCACTGACTTCTCTGCAAAATTCTGAGTCATCCTCCAAAAGATCACATTATTTTTATGCCCTTTATAGCGTTGGAGATTTTGCAACTCTTCAAACCTAGGTCATCCAAGCATGGGATATATTTTAATAGCATCCTAATTAAAACATTCAGCTTGACCTTTCCCTGCAAGGTAGAACTTCTTTCTAATTGATTCTATCAGTTCTCAAAATTGGTATTTTTCCCACACAAACCACCATCAGTTCTGACAGCCACCCACAAACGATTGTCACAATCCATCTTTGCATCAACTTGGAGAATGAAAGCAACTTAAAAGTAGGGGGGACGTGCGGAAAAGCAAACCCTCTGCGGCGAAGCTCCCCAACAGGAGCTGTCGGGCATGCCCACTGCAGCCTCATTAACTTCACTCACCACCTAACGAAGACAGAAGAAAGTGCCCTGATGGAGGTCGAATGCTAAATAATAACCCTTTTATGAATGCACTCAGCTAAATGTGATGGTCCAGCTTCTGTGGAGGGTGTGAGATTAATTTGAGGACGTGCCAGACACAAGGGGAATAAGAGGCTCGTATCTGCTGGGATAAATAGATACTGAATTTCCTGGGTTTATTGGGTGAATGTGTCACTGTCATGCCAAAAAAAAAAGAAGAAAAAAAAGAAGAAAAAACCTTTCTGATGAAAAAGAGCAAATAGGGCCACAGGGAAGAGAGATGTCTGCTCCACTCCTCTGCATGCAGCCGGATCATGTCTAGAGAGCTGCGTATCCTAGAGAAGGGCAGAAACAAAATCTTCCTCTCTCCTGGAGATGGAGTCAGGGAAATGAGACATGAGCACAACATGAAGGATCCGGATTAAAAACCAAAGAAGAAATATGCATAAGGATGTGGACTAAGTCCCTGACTTCAGGGGCAGTGCTTAGAAGCTGCTTCCCTAGATGGATTTCAAAATGAATTCTCTATCAGTCAGAGTCTTGGAACCAAATCATACTAGGGTGGTTTCAATGAGAGTGCTTTAACCAGGAGCTGGGGAGCAACAGTCTGAGCTGGAGGAAGACAACCAACCAGAGCTATTGGGACACCAAGAAACTAGAAATGATGGGAAACCTGGCTGCCCTCAGATTCATGGGGTCATCAGTGGGAAGAGTGTCTCTGGGGCTCAGTGAGGGGTGGAGTCCTGGAAGAAGGGCCTCCCAACAAGGCAGTTCCATACCACTGTCAGAAATAGGATGCCAGCCTGCGGGAGCGCCTGCCTGTAATCCCAGCAGCTTGGGAGGCTGAGGCAGGAGGATGGCAAGTTAGAGGCCAGCCTCAGCAACTTAGCAAGGCCCTAGGCAACTTAACGAGGACCTGTCTTAAAATAAAAATAAATAAATAAAAAGGATTGAGGGATAAGAAAAATTATGATACCAGAGAGGGAAATATACAGATGCCCCATCCTCACTCTTCCTTCCCTCTGCAATACCTAGTGCCCCCCCTACTCCTAAGCTCAAACAGAAATCAGCAGAATAGAGTTCATGGGCTGCAGTCCACAGTGACCGGACCCCAAGGCACAAAACAGAAAAACTGGCCAAGGATGAAATGAGGTAGGAAACCACATGGAATGACCAACAAAGGTTAGATTTTTATTTTACTGAGTCCTTAGAGAGTTGGAGAGGATCTTAGAAATTATTTCTCTCAAAGACAAAAAAAAATAATGAAAACCAAGACCCAAGAGACCCTCTTGTGCAAGATCACACAACCCAAATGTTAGTTGCTTCTCCTTCTAGGGCTCTTTCTGCTCATTTCTCAGAAACACAGAATCAATGATGTACCCACCCAAGCTTCACGGTGAGCGATTTCTCACGTTCATCATTAGCATCTCCAATGACCAGACTGTCAACTTGAACATGTTTAGGGATGGAGGTGAGGAGGGTCAAGAGAAGAGGCACTCATTTAGCAATCAACTCCTATAGTCATTTATTTGATTGATATTTATTAAAATGTGTTACTTGTCAAGATCTGTTCTAGACATAGTCATCATTTAGTGAACAGGACAGATAAGGCCTCTGCCCCGTGGCAGTTAACGTTCCAGGTGGGGAGATGATACACAAGATAACAAGGTAATTTCAGGTACTGATAAGCTGGAAAGAAATAACAGCTAAGCAAACAGGCAGAAATAACATTAGATAAGTCAAGGAAGGTCTATTTGAGAAGGTAGGAACAGAGCTGGAGCGAGAGCGAGGGAGAGACATACAGAAAACATCCCAGGGAAAAGGACCAGAAGGTTCAAGGGCCTTCAAATGGAAACAAACTCGAGTGCTCATGGAACAAAGACTAGACGTGTGTGTGCACCGTGAGCCAAGAGGATGTATGAAACAAGGCAAGGAGGGCCAGCAGCCAATCACGCAGAGCTTTGGAGAAGCTCTGAAGCGTCTGAAGCCTGCTGGAGAATTTGGACAAAAGCCACTGGACAACTCTCAAAGGAGAGCATTGCAGGCTGGAGCGGTGGCTCAGCGGTTACGGCGCTTGCCTGGCATGCACAAGGACCCCGGTTCAAACCCCAGCACCACGTACACAACTAAGTGTCAGGGAAACAGAGGCCAGATGGAAAACTAAATAAAACTCATTCTGTCTTTCCTCTCTCTCTCTCTCCCCTGCTTTCTCTTTAAAAATAAATAAATAAAGAGGAGAGAACAGAGTGCATTGCTGCCTCCATTGCTCAGAAGAGAAAATTAAGTCCCATGGGGATTAAATTAAACATACCATGCATCACGGTGAATGATTTACGAGCTGGTATTTAAACCCAGTCCTGTCTGGGCACAGTGACAGGCTTTCCTGGACACCCCACGCTCTCCCTTCCCAATTAGCAGCTTGGTCCCATTAGCCTTTTCATCATCCCGGGTTGATATTTAGGCTAAAGTCATCTTCTAATTCCGCTAATGAGGAGTCAGAAATCATCAGGGCACAATACTTTATGGTTCTGTGTTGTGACCCAATTTTGTGTTCGAGGAAAGCTAGCAGAGCATCAGTTGGGGGAAAAAAATAATAAGAGATTCTACTAGTGGGGAAGACACAAAGAGGTCTTTCTGAAACTGTTCTGAAACTTTCCTGCACAACCTTAAATGATAGTTTCCAAAGTCAACATTTTTCAAATGCTTTCATACGCAGATTTTTAACTCCTGGTCCTTCCTCTGGCATTGGCCCCCTGTGTTCCTGCTATCCAAGGTCCTGAAGCCATTTGGCCTTGACTTTTGTTTGATAAAGAGTAAAATTTTTTTCAGCCATTTTTATGCATAAAGGTAGAGAATCACACTCACCTCTTTACCCCTATGTGAAAAGGGCCCAGGACTACATTATCTACCTTGGGATTTCTTACGGAGCTGAGTCTGGGGTCTTGAACCTTAGAATTCATTCACCATTAGCAGCAGCATTACATGGTGAGAAATGTAGAATTATAGCCCCAGACCACTCTGATGAATGAGAATCTGCACTTCTTAATCGTTTTATTGATTTTGGTGTGTTATAATTGTGCATATATTATAATGCACAATTAGGCACTATCTTGGGGCTTGTTACGTATTTCTTTGTACATGCACATGACAAAAGTTAGTCCATTTCATTCCCCAGTACCTCCTTCCCATGAGATTTACACACCACCTCCCAGCCCCCACTTTTTCCCATTTTTTTTTTTTGTCTCTCCAGAGCAACATACGAGAGAAAACTTGATGACCCTTGACTTTCTGCGTTTGGCTTATTTTGCTTAACACAACAGTCTTAAGTGCCATCCGTTTTCCTCCAAATGACCATTTCATCCTTCCTTAAGGCTGAATAAAACTCCATCAGGCATGTAGACCACATTTTCTTTAATTATTCATCTGTTGACAGATACCTAGGCTGATTCCACAACTTGGCTGTTGTGAATTGTGCTGCTATAAACCTGGGTAAGCAGGAACACATAAGGAATGTTCACTTTAATTCCTTGGAATAAGGTAGCTGGGTGGTCTTTTGAGGCACCTCCATACTGCAAAATCCGCACTGTAGCAAGATCCCCAGATGATTCATCTGTACGTAAGTTTGAGAGGTCACACGCTTGTGCATTTTTAACTAGTTTTGCACCCTTGGGAGCTTGGGAAAATCCCAAATCCCCAGATGAAATCCAGACATCAATATTTTCTTTTGTACCAGGAATTGAACCCAGGGGTGCTTACACACTGAGTCACATCCCCAGCCCATTTTTTATTTTTTTATTTTGAGACAGGGTCTAAGTTGTTTAAGGCCTTACTTAGTTGCAAAGGCTGTCTTTGAACTTGCAATCCTCCTGCCTCAGCCGCCTGAGATGCTGGGATTACAGGTATGCACCACCGTGTCCGGCCAGACAGACTTCAATATTCTTTAGAGCTCTTAAAATGATTCTAACATACAGCCAAGATGGAAAACCAACGATTTATTTAAAGAAAACTTTATGTCACTACCATGAATGTAAAGCTAGTACCATCTATCAAAAATAACTAAAAACTATCAAAGCAGATGACCAAAGGTGGTTGATAATTCTCAACACATACTGTCAGCTGAACTTGATATCCAGGCTTTCTTATTAAAACAAAACAAAAATTGGATATTAAAGGTCTGATGCAACCATATTGAGATTTTTCTCCTTTGCAAAATCGAAAGGATTAATAGCAAATTAGATAGGGAGGTTCTTTCAAAACATGCTTCAACATCACAAAGTCAAGCCTTATACTATCTAAACCTCCTTCCCCCTGAATTACATGCATTATGCTTTAGAAAACACTGGTCTATTAAATCAGCTTATTTATTCAGAGATTCTCAGGTTTACTTTACTTTCACATGGAATTCTTTTAAACTTATGTCCCCACCCCACGGCCCATATGCTTTAAGTCTGAATCTCCAGGTGTGAGCCAAGACATCAGAATGTGCAAACAGATACCCAGGTGACTCTGATACAGCCTAGGGTGACGACCTGGTAACACTGGTGCAGCCATAAGAATTTGGAAATCATGATACCCATTTCCGGAATAATCCATCATTTGGGCACTTCACTAATCCGGACTCCACCCTTGGTTGGAATTTCCATATGCGCTCTTCTCCCCTTTGAAGCCCACGGCAGCTGTCAAATCATACTCATCATTTGTCAAGTTGAGAAGTCCATTCAAGAAATGGACTGGCGGAGACCAAATCCCACTATTACTGGAAGGATGGCTTGGAGAACCCAGTTGGACCCAAGGCCAATGGGCTTCCTTCCTACCCAACTAGTTTAGGGCTAGGTCCCAGCACCCAGATCTGGGACTGGAGATCTGTGGGCCTTTGCCACAGACCCTCTGCCTCCCCAGCTGATCTCTGATGACGAAGACACAGATGGGCCTTCAGACTGTTCTCAGGATTCCAGGCAGGGACCAAACTACAGCTGCTGTTCCTGTGCAGACAGCAGAGCCTACGAATCCCTCCCTCGCCATAACCTGAGACAGAGAGAGGGAAGGGGGCTAAGTCACGTACACTGCGCTCCTTCCCCCAAGTCCACAAATCGGTCAAGGCCCTTCTCACCTGGGGGTGGATAGAAAGAGGAGGATGAAGATAAGTCACCTTGCAAATGCGTCTGGGAGCAGGATCCAGAGTTTTCGCAACGGGCTAAGATAGAATTACTAGAAAGAGGACAGGGCTCCTGCTCCACCATTGCTCAGGGCCTGGGGAATTTCACCTCCCACAGGGAGGCTGTCAGTCAGGGGCACTCTACTGTTAAAATAAAGAAAAGGCAAGAAAGCTCCTCCTGACTCTCCCAGCAACTCAGCATCCACAAAGGAGGGCTGGGCACTAAGACCCGCAGGGACAAAGATCTCAGCTTTGTCACACTGGTCTCCCCCAGCTGTCACACAGTTCTCTGAAAACTCTAAGGTAAAGAACAACCTGGATTAAAATAAAGACATTAAATAGCCCTTTCAGGAGTGAACAAAGACGGCACCCACATCAGAGCCCTGGAGCACTGCAGCTCCAAAGGCAGCAGGACCTGGTGCACAAGGGCGTGGGTTCCAATCCTGGCTCCGCCTCCCCCTGCTGAGTGACATGGACTCAGCTGCCAGTCTCTGAACTTGCATCCTATCAATCTATAAAGTGGGAAGAGCAGTAATACGGACTTCAAAGGGGAATGGGAAGAACTGTTTACAATATTTCAAATTGCATATTATTTATGCAATCATTTAAATCTGGAAAATTCACAATCATATATATGCATATATATATGGACATTTATAGCTCTTATGGGGGAAATACAGAAGAATCAAGAGACTGGGGTGGGGGTAATTCTGAATTATGATTAAATACATATCATTAGCACTTTATATGCATCTATGATTGTATAACTCCTGAATAAAATAATATTTTAATTGTCTGGAAACTATTAATGAATGTATTAATTAATTACATTATTTATTATTAATGGATGCATTAATTAACTATTAGTTCTTGTTAATTATCAATAAATGCTTTGATTATGATGTTAATTGTTAAAATATATTGACTGCTATTACTTATAATATTCTTGTCCTGTAATAAGGATCAGAAGAGCTTTGTATATTTATTCCAGGACTTCTCTGAGTAACTGGGTCCACTCTGAGCAGATGAGGCTGCTCCCAGGGGAGAAGGGGGTAGCAGCTCTCCCTCTTTTCCACAGTAGAGAAATTGCATCATTCATTACGGTCACCCAGAGACACCCTAGCAAAGACGGAGCAGCAAGACTGTGGAAGAATGGGAGCAAGCCATCCATCGCTCCAGCTCCAATTTCCATACCATGAAATGCGGCTCCCCAGTGCACCCTGGTTCTTTCCCTCGGTTTCCATTCGCTGCTGACCTCCGGAGTGAGCCTCTAGCGTTCAGAATGCAGAGATAGCAATGGCACAAAGTCCACTTGCCCAGATCGATAGGGATGCTATCACTGGGCTGCAGAGAGGATAAAAATGGAAAGAGTCCTGTTGGGGGATGAGCTTTGCTACAGGTCACCTGTCCCCACTATGTCAAGTATGTCTCCAAGGCTCTGAGAGAGGCTTGGAGATATTCCTCCGCTGGGGACAAGGGCTTCTTGTTATTACAAATTAATTTTATAAATATCCAATTTCCAAGAGGTTGTAAGAAAATGACTTCCTGTTGCTTTGTGTGTGCCTCTTAGTGCATCTGATTATCTGGGGCATGATGATGCACTGTGACACTGCTGTCCCAGCAAGATGTGCAGGGCAAAGGCCACCACCGTGAGAGGAAAGGGCAGGGTCTTCCTTGAAGACTGAAGCCATCACAGCAGCTAAGGAAGAGATGGATCATCAGACAGAGAGAAAGGAAACAGCTCTGGGAAGGCAGGAGATTGGCTTCTCTGTCCTCACTGGGGTCATCTAGATGTCCGTAGCTTTCCTGGGGTAGAGATGCTGAAGGTGGAGCTCAAAGCCAGAATAAAAAAGCATTTGGACTGCACTGACCGGTCCAGCTGGAGAGGCGGCTCTAACTGAAGCTCGACCACCTCCCTAAAGTTCTCTGCGGTGATTCCCTGCTTCCATCCCCTGCTTCCATCCCAGGCCTTTAGCAAAGTCCAGTATAGTAAGTTGTGCTGCAAGCTTTTATAAAAATGTGATGTCTACACTGTTGTCAAGTGTATCTCAAAAGAACAGGGGGTGGGAGGAGTGGAGGGGAAGGGGGAAAAACTGAAGGCTAAACTAGAACAAGGGAAACGCCATGCTTTTATAACTATGTCGCTACGTGATCTTATGTCATGTTTACCTAAAAAGGAACCAACAAATAAATTAAATAAAAAAGCATTCCACCTTGTTGCGGTTGAACAGAAGCGTTAAGCAAGAGCGGACCCCAACTCAGGCCAGCGCGTCCTTGAAGTGAGACAGGCAAAGCGGTCCCAGCACTGAGCGAGACCCGCAGGTCCTCAGCAAGGCTTCTCTCTGCAGCCACCCTTAGATGCAGCGGCTTCCTGTCCTTGACATTGACAGAATTGTCCTACGAAGGCTTTCAATACTTCTGAGATGGAAAAGCCATATCAACTTCTCTTGATCCTTGAACCTCAAATTGACTGTCCTCCCCCGAAAGCCATTGACTTCCCGAGGGGCTGGGGAAGATTCCACAGTCTGATTCGCCTTCTCCCACCTCCCTTGCCTAACTACGTCTGCATGAATCCTTCGGCATCCACAGGAGATCCCCTCCTCCAAAACTCATTTCCCTTCTTACACCCAAATCCACACGGAAAGCTAGCAATGGTAACATGGCCAAGAGAGCGACTGGCAGGAAAAGACAGAGAAGGGGACAGGGAACTAAACTCCAACCTCCACCCCATAACAGCAAATCGCCTCCTCACCTGCGGAATAAAAGGAAGATGTTGCTCTCCACTTCCGAGCCCTCTTTAAACTTCCTGGGTGCCCTTCGATTGCCCGTTTCCTTCTGTCATCCAAACAAGTTTGATAACTCTTACATTTCCTTCAGCATTTTTTCCTCCATAAACTGCAATAATTCTTGCACCTCTTTCCAAATACACTCCAAGCATCAGTGCCCCTCTCCTCTGCCCATCCGGTTGGGTTCATCGTTGGTCACCTATTTCTTTTATCTAACTTTTTGGAGTGAGATAAGAAGACAGACCAAGCTTACTCAGGGAGGAAAGGAATCAAATTTGCATTGTTTTAAAATAAATCCAGAGAAGATTCTTTAAGTTTCTGTTGCTCTTGTTGCTTACCCCTTGTCTGTTACTTATTTGTTTGCAGACCAACTTCAAATACCAGAACTTTCAGGAACATGCTTGAAGGGATTCGCAGAATCAAACCAAGCCTCAAAGTCAACGGTAATTACAACCCCAGTGTTGCTGCTCAGCACTGTCTCCCAGCCCCGCTCCAAAAGCATCCACGTTTACTGACCTCCTCCTTCGCTGCCTTTCCAGCACTAGCTATGATTTTGCTAAATATACTCACTGACCTCCCTATGCTTTCTCACATGCTCTCAACGTAAATTTCAGATGACATCTGGGTTACTAGAATTTCAACAGAGGTTTATTTAGCTAAGTCAAAGAAAAAAAGAGAGTGAAATCAAGTGGGTGGGGGGAGATAATAAAATATAGAGGGAGGGCCATCCTCTATCTTCTCCACCTGAGAGTGAGTCTGAAATGGGACACAGGAACCTACAGTTGGCTCAGCCCTGGAATGTACGCATCTTCACCCAGCTGGAGGGATCCAGTCCCTAAACAAGGATTTTCGTGTAATTTGACCCTGAACGTAAGCTCGCTACTCCGACTGGTCCTCAACTTGATATTCGTTCCAAAGATGGGATGTTTTTGTTGTTTACCAAATGTCATTTGATTAAGGATGCAATGGACTTTTCCATGGTGGTTTTTTTAAGAGAGGAGATTGATGGGGCTGGAGCAGTGGCTCAGCTGTTTCAGTGCTTGCGTGGCAAGCATGAGGACCTGGGTTCAAACCCCAGCACCACGTACACAACTAAGTGTTGGAACAATGAAGGCCATGTGAAAAAAAACTAAATAAAGAGAGAGAGATTGAACGAAAATTTTAAAAGAGAGAGAGAATCAATTTTATTTTTTCATCTGCTGTTTATTCTCTAACACTTAGTTCTGTATGTGCTGGGGTTCAAACCCGGGTACTCTCGCATGCCAGGCACGCGCTCTAACCCACCCATGGCAATTTTTGTTATACTCAATATCGCCTTCCTCGACAGTCTCTAATCCCAGTGTCCACCAAGGGAAGCAGATCTCACTCCCTCCGATTCACAGGGAATTCAGATGGAAAATACTAGCTTCTCCTTCAAGGAGAAGAAGCTTCTAAAAGCTTGCTTGTCCCCAGCATCCTGATCGAGTAGACCTTGCTGATTGAGCGTCTTGCCTGAAAATAAGGACGCTGCTCACGGTCGCTAATGGGCTTAACATTTCACTGCAATATTACGACACTGAACTTCTTCTCTCTGATCGCTTAAAATGCTTTTCAAAGATTGTTCAGATAATTACCCAAGTCAGGAAACAGAAACTAGTGTGGGAAATCAATGCTGTCTTGAAGGTTTTTCCAGTTGAGCTGAATGACTCAGCTCTGAGCTTGCTAAGTTCTTAAAGGTGTGTCCTATTCAGGACACACACAACTGCACTTATTTGGAGAGCTTTTTTTTTTTCTTTTTAAGAGAAGGACAGTGAGAGAGAGAGAGAGAACGCAAAAGCAAGAGAATCAATTTTTATTGAGTTTTTCACATGGCTTTCGTTGCTCTGACATGCCAGTACATGTGTGCTGGGGTTTGAACCTGTGTACTTGTGCATGCCAGACAAGCACCATAACCACCAAGCCACCGCCCCAGCCCCTTATTTGGAGAGCCCTAAGATGAGCAACTTGCTTAATGAACTTCTTAGCTCCCGGCAGCATAAAATGTGGCTTCTCTGTAAGTAATGGCTCTTTGTCGCTAACAAGGCTCTAATCCACACTTCTTCTTTCTTCCAAAAAAGTTGTGCCCCTCTCATCTGACAGTCCCTGATGTTATAATGTGTAACTTCAACTGCAGCTGGAATAGAATTGTACCCGTGGATTGAAGTTTGGGAGAAAACCTGAGGTCTCCTTGACACACCAGTTGAGAACCAGTGGGTTAGACATTGATATATACACACGTCCTTGGAATTACAGGAAATTCATGATCTAAATCCGATCATAGGGGGAGGATGGATTGCAAAGAGCACTGGCTAGGAAGGGAAACCCAAGTTTCAGTTGCACCCTTGCAGTTAAACTGCTGGAGGGGACACTAACTCCCTCCACTCTTGAGTTTCCTCATCGGTAAAATGAGGGTGTTGACTCTGGATCAAACCACAGATATATAGAAATTTAGTACACGATCAAAACAGGGTGGAAGTCCATGATTAATCGATTTGTACAAAAAGAGGAAAAATGTCAAAAAACCTGGGGAAGCAACACTTTTTATAATCTTAAATGTGAGTAACTTTTCCTAATTGAAAAGACTAACCAATTTAATCATGTACAAAGTTAAAATTTCTAACCTTTCTGATCTTGTCACATGGAAAATGCTCATTAGGACTATAGAGTACATTTGACTCCCATGAGAAGCCCAAAAACACCCAGGCAGGCATCTAAATTTAGCAATTTCAATGATTAAAATGCACGCATATGGTCGTTTATACCTGTGACGTGGGGGAATCACAGAGGAGACATGAGATAGGGGCGTAGGAAGAAGGGGAGACCTGGACAGGGACCGGGTTTAAGCTACTCTATCATTATATACATGTGTGTGAATGTGAAGCAACAAATCCCTTCGTTACATAAGACGATGTCGAATGAATAATAATGAAAAGAAAATGAAAACATCCATTAGGAGCTGGTGTGCCCACAAACCCTCTCCAATGAGTCCCACTCCGCCTTCCGGCAGGCAGGAGGGTCTGAGCAGCATGTGGCATCTGGGTTTGGTTTCCTTCTATTTACTTTCCTGAGTCTTCCATTGATCTTTGGATTTCATTCATGATGTAAATATGGGATAGAAATATTAGATCTTTTTTCCTTTTTCAGTAAACTTAAAGTGAGTCATTTTAAAAGAAATGTGGTGGAACAGCCCCCAAGGAGGCAAAGATTCCGCCCAAGAGCAAAGGTGACGTTAAGAATCAGACATCACAGGGGACTTGCAGAGGCCAAGGGGCCAGGCCCACTCAGAACCTCAGGACAAAGCCCGCCCTGCCCAATTCCTAAGTTAAATTGCTGCTTCACTGTTGGGCACGAGTGACACTCGCTTTGCTTGCTGCTGCATCCCCATGTCCTGGCACGTGGAGGGCCCCCGGTGAAAATCCATTAAATGTCTAAGTTTTCTACAATATTTCTGCAACTATCAAGACGGTGCATGATGTGAAAAGGACTCTGGATATCTTTTGAATAAATGGAATACATGAACAGATAGGAAATGATACACATTCATAATAGCCCCAATATTGTTTCAAAGTGGGCGTGTTGAAACACTTCTCATAGACAGTGCTTGTCTAGAGCACCTACTATGAGCCCTTGAGGATGCTAATGGTGGAATTGTTGCTGCTGTCACTGATCTGAGTAGCCCGCATGCAACTTGGACCCCTGCATAGATGATATCACGCACTCCTCGCTACTCCTCAAGACGGGCTCTCTTTGTCCTGTTTTATAACTGAGATAACACATGCAGAGAGGCCAAGAGTCTTGCTTAGGATCATCCAGCTAAAGAGGAGAATTCAAGACCCTCAACTAGGATATATACCCCCAAAGTCTGGGAGCTGCCCCATATAGGATTGTCTCTAACAATATGACACTCAAAAGTTTAAACGGGCGGGGTGGGTGTTTGAGAATCACCAATCAGCTACAGAAAATAAGAGAAAGAGAAGAAATTATTGTAGGATATGTTACTAGGATTCCCAAAGATTTTGGAGTTCTTTTCTGGCTTATTTCCCCCTTACGGCGAGGTGTGGCCCGGTGACATTTTTTGGTCCAAGGCATGTGACCACAAGTTGTATGTGCCACTTTAAAAGACATTAAGTGATCATCTCTGCTCTCTTTCCAGCAAAGCAGGTGCTGAAACAATCTAGGCTAAGCCAATACACAGAGGCCAATAATCCATACCTACAGTGATTTTTTTTTTTTTGGTGGTATTGGAGATTGAACCAAAGGTCTCATGCACACCTGGCAAACACTACCACTGAACCACATCCCCAGCAGCCCTGAAATGAATTTTAAATGAGAATTAAATGAACTTATATTAAGCAACTATATGTTGGTGATGTTTGTTACTGCAGCATAAAGTTGCCTACCCTAGCTAACACAATAATGACTATGAAAGAGTTACAAAGTAGTTACATCTATCAAAAACAAAATGTATGGGCTGGAGCAGTGGCTTGGTGGTTACAGTGCTTGTCCGGCATGCACAGATTCAGGTTCAAACCGCAGCACCACGTACACAGCTAAGTGTCAGAGCAACAAAAGCCATGTGAAAAACTCAATAAAAATGATTCTGTCTCTCTCTTTCTTACTGTCCTTCTGTCTTAAAAAAATGTAATGCATAGAAAAATCTACACGTGGATGTCAAATCAAAGAGAGAGATTTTCAGTCTGTTTATCAACAGAAAAGGAAATCACGCATGGTGGCACACACCTGTAATCCCAGCAACTCCAGAGGCTGAGGTAGGAGGATCACAAGTTCAAGGCCAGCCTCAGCAACTTAGGGAGGCTGTAAGTAACTTAGCAAGAGTCTGTCTCAAAATAAAAAATAAAGGGCTGGAGCGGTGGCTCAGTGGTTTCAGCACTTGCCTGGCAGGCATGAAGATCCAGGTTCAAACCCCAGCACCACGTACACAACTAAGTGTTGGAGCAATGAAGGCCATGTGAAAAACTAAATAAAGTTGTTCCTCTCTCTGTCTCTCTCACTGTCCCTCTCTCTTTAAAAAAAAATAAATAAAAATAAAAAGGGCTGGGGATGTGGCTCAGGAGTTAAGCACCCCTGGACTTAACTCCTACTATCAAATAAATAAATACCAAAGGGACATCCAGCCTCCTGGAAAAGATGGCATCAGAGAAGTCTGACCCATCTGGGTTTAGTTCCTGTCTTGAACACCCACCAGCTGGGTGTACTTAGAATCTCCAAGACCATTTTCTCATCTGCAGCAGGGATTGGCAACAACACTAACTGCAACAGTGGTTATGGGCTGGAAATGCGATTACACCGCGAAATGCTCAGAGGGTACCTGGCTCGCACTGAGTCCTCAAGAACTGTGACTGCCATTCCTCAGGTAGGAGGCTGCCGTCACCGGCAGGAAGTGCAAAGTGTCATTTCCCTTCACCCAGCAATGCCCTGAAAGCGGGCTGTCCTCAGGCCTGCAGGGGTTAACCTAAGACACACGCAAGCTCACACGTGCACACGCGCAACCGCACAGGCACTGAGACGCCCAGCCCTGCCCGTTGCCCTTTGGTCCTGCTCCCAAGGCAGGAATGGGGAGGAGGCCTTCCAGCCGCGCAGCCCTAATTGCATTTTCTTCCTCAAAGAGGGTCTGGTGCAGAGCCACCTGCGGCCCAGCGCTACGTGACCACGCGGCTGTCGCGCAGGCAGCACAGGCTCAGGCAGCCTGTGCCATAGCCAGACTCTTGGGCGCCCCCTCCCAACCAGCACCCTCACCCCAGAAACAGAGCTTCCTGCACCAGGCGGGGGGCAGTCTGGAGTTCTGCAATTCCTCCCTTCTCAAGACCTTCAGGAGCCGGGGCGGGGAGAGGAGCCCAGAAGTTTCCCTGAGGCTCAGGAGGCAGAATGCGTAGCCTGATCGTTGAGGGCAGAGCATTTTGAGAGGCAGAAGCCAGGGCCCAAAATCGAGCTCTGACTTCAGAGCTGTCGACTGTGGGCAGGCACCTTGCTAGCTCCCTCTGAGCGTCACCTTCCTCCACTGTGAGCCCAGGAGGTAACATGGGCAGAACTGACGGCTCAGCAAGCAACGCCTGGCACGTAGTAGATGCCTGATGAATTGTGGCTGTTTATATTTGGGACCGTGGGTCCATTCACCATTGAGCATTTATCACGTGTCAGCGCGGTTTCTGCTCAGAAAACGTGGGTGAGCCTTTTAGACTAAGTCTCTGCCTATGGAGAGCTGAGATGGGGGGGGGCCAGAGAGAAAGTCAGCACGCAAACCACTTTGATAAAGTTAGCACAGGATAAGTGACCCGAGGGGAATAAGACAGGACGCTGGGGCTGGAGAGGGCTGACATGGTGACAGTTTTCTGCCACTGTGACCAAAACACCTGATCAGAACAACCTAGAGGAGGAAATGCTTATTTAGGGCTCACAGTTCCAGAAATTCAGTCCGTGCTCAGCTGAATCCATTGCTCTGGGCCCAAGGTGAGGCAGAATGGCTTGGTGAAGGGGCGTGGTGGAGCTGGAAGGGGTGGTGGGGG
>PVKS010028001.1:0-26918 GCA_004027875.1 Aplodontia rufa
TGGATAAAGAACCAAAGCAAAGACCCGCCTTAAGTGCGCATAGTCCATTCAGTAGTTTGGAGACTCGGATGGAAAAAAGCTGGAAGAACAAGGAAGCAGAGCGGATGTAAGTCCTAATCTTCTTAAAGGGTCCATGATTGCTTCTGTGATCATCTGAGGATATCAGACTACATCTCCTTCACACTTCCAAAGTGGACTCTGCCCAGTAATTCTCCAGGGAGTTTCCAGGCCTTTGGTTCAGGACTGGGGTAGCATCGTTGATCCCTCTTGTTCTGAGTCCTCAGCATCTTGGACCCCACAGCTACTGGTTCCTCAAGCTCTCCAGTCTGCAGGCAGCCATTGTGGGTCTATCCAGCCTCTGGTTGTGTAAGCCAATCTAATAAACCCCTTCTTATGAGATGATGATAAGATATACATAAGATATGCATATAAGTTTATCCTGTTGATTCTGTTGCTGTAGACAGAACCCTGACTAATACAGTACCAGAGCAAAGTTCAGAGCTAACTATCCTCCTTGGGTGAAGTAGGACCTTGCTAAGTATTCCACCCAGTTCTCCCTGAAGGATTTTTCAGTTGGACTGGAGAGATTGGGCAATGTTCCTAGCCCTTTGGGAGTATCAGGTGTTATACCCTTTCATATGCTCAAATAGTGGTTTCTCCTGACTCAGTTTCTTCACATGCACGTATTGATCAGTATTCTCCTGAATACTCAAGGGGGAACTCAGACGATTCCCAGAATTCTATCTCTGTGTAGCTGTCTACTCTCCAGAGCTCTCCTTTGTAAACTCAGGGAGTCTGTCCCAAATTTCCTTCCCTGAACCATGGCCTATATGTTCTCTCAAGGTTGTGATCTGTGACAATCATTTGACCAACCTCACTTACTTCCCATCACCTGGTCTATTGCCTGATGTCCTATGTCTGAAAAAGAGTTGTTAAATATACTTCTTCATTTTGTGGTTGTTATTACTATCTCGATGGAATTACTTATCCCAGCCTATGGTTTCATCTTAGTTTGAAATAAGAGACCAACAATATTTTTCTGTAACAATTCCAACATCTAAGTATTCAAGTATTGCTCAATGGTAAAACTAGATATATAAATTATACTATGTTTGTATAATGAAATGCTATTATAGAAATAAAAAGAAACAAAGTCTTGCCTCATTCAGCAAACAAGGATAAATTTCACAATGTTTAACAAAATAAATGAACAAAAAATAATGCAATAATGCATGTTGTAGGACTCAAAACAATAGGCAAAACAAAACAACTGTATTGGATTCAGGGTGGTGATTATCTTTGAGAAGAAGAGAGCGAGGGTCATGATCTGTGCAGATGTGAGGGGGTGCTCTGTGCCCTCAGCACCATTAAGTTTTCTTGACACAGGTGGTGGTTAGGCATTGATCTCTTTATGATAATTACTGAATGGTGGGCTTCCTTTTCTGTATTCATTAAAAAGTATAACAGACAATATTAATAATAATAAGAGATAATAAAAGGAATGCATACAACAGATGATAACACTTCATCGTTACAGAACTCAGCATTCTAACAAGCATATTTGGAAAAATATTTTTGTCAAGAGGCATGTAAGATCTTTGCTGGGACTATTTTAAAATTCCCAAGACACAAGCTATTTGATGCTTATTAAAGCAGGGTAGTTTTTTAAATTAGTATATGTTGTTGTGATACATGTTGTGTGTCAAGAAACCTCTTGTCTGCAAGTCACATTTCATCAAATTGTTTCCTTATCTATGGAGATTTTTAAGAGTACATTTTTTTTTTTGGCAATCATTTCCAGGAACATATTTAGCATTCCCTTAAGTTCTAGATTTTTGATAGGCTGCTTGACATACCCTTTGAAACTCGTGGGCACAGATTAAAAAGCATATCCATAGACAATTCTGTTCAAATGCCCAGATTCACCCTCATCTGGAGCTATGTGGCAGAGCTGGTGGATAAATAAAAAGCATCAGCTCTGACTCTATTTGGTAATTAAATCATATGTGATAATGTCAGAACCAGTAACTTTTATTTTGAATAAGTGTTTTTGCTGACTTGAAAGAGAGCCTAAAAACATGACATAGACATGAAGAACAAGAAATTCTAAATTGTCACCCTTCATGAATTTCATTATTATTAATTTGCCTATGTTGTCTTAACATGCACACACACACACAGACACACACACACACACAAATATACACAAATAAGAGTCTTCCAATACACTCAGAATATAGAAAATCAGGAGAAATCTTAGACTAGCAAACTAATTATAGTACCCAAGTTATTTTGAACTTGATAAACTGAGATATTTATATTGGGATTTTGTTGGTTTTCAGAAAGATAGCTTGCAATCCACATTCTTCCTTCAGATAGAGAAGTAGTGGGCTGGACTTGAAGGTAGAAGTTCAGAATCCTGCTCTTTACCCCACCACTTAAGAGCTGTATAATCTAAATTAAATTTGGAAGTGAATTTAATGATTTTTCTTCCCATTCGTGAAATAAGAACTGTCTTACTGGATAGCTATTAATATAAACTGAAGTGATGGGAAGAATTTCTGTGCCTAAAATTGTTTGACTATTACCTACACAAAGACTGCGTCCCCAGCCACTTTACAATGTGAAAACTGAGATTGAGAAAAATAAGAGACCATTCCAAGGTCACAGTTAATTAAACCCCTTCCATTGACTAAACTAACCCCTTCCCTGACATTCCGCTGCCATGTTTTCTCTGGCTGGTGCTGCGAGGACCTCAGCCAGTGAGCTCAGGCATTAAGGTGTTCTTGGTGTTGGGCATGGAGAAGGCTTTCTGATTAGAAAGCAGAGGTCATTGCAACATTCTAAATTTCATTAAATAATGGAGTTTTATTGATCCAGGTGAACCGGTGTTTTCTTTCAGAATTTTCACAGGCTTGAATCCTAATTGTTCAAAAAATAAGAAAAATATTCTCAACTGATTCTAGCACACAATTTACTACTCAATTTGATTCTTCAGCAATAACATGTAGCATGAATTTTGTAAAAAGATGGCCATACTATCCATCAGCTTCTGATCCCCATCAGGGGTCTGGTCTACCCAAAGTCCTGATCCAGCTCTCTATCCTATGATTTTTCTGTTATTCACAAGAAACTCATATAATCTTCTGCCAGCATACTTCCCATCATTTCACAGATGTAAAATATCTTGCAATAAAACAATAAAAAAAGAGGTAGGACCATTGTGTGTAATAAAAATAAAGCACTGTATAAATTTAAGCTGCTCTGAAATGGGAAAATAATCTATTTATTTGGATTATAAAATATTTGGTTGAACAAGTACTTCTATAGCATAGGTAATAGGAGGTTAAAAAATAAAGATAACAAAAGAAACTCTAACTTTGTAGTACTTATAAACCAATTATGGAGACATCATGGATATTCATAAAATATTGATAATAGGATTCTTTGGAATAGGAACTTAAGGAATTCTGGGTTTGAGGAAATGGTACCTGTACTTGATTTTGGAATAATAATGGGAAAGATGTCCATAATGGAAAGGAAAGAAAAAGCACTCTAATGAAATACTGTAAGCAAAATTTAGGAAGAAGGAGTTTCACACACTTGTTGTGGCTGTCAGTCAGGGGAGCTGGAGAGGAGAGAGAGAAAACTAAATTCTTCTGGGTAAACAATCAGACAATCTCCAGGTGATGGAAATGATTGACAGTTTTACAACCACCTCATAAACATTTATCAGTGACCAAAACTTCACATACATATTGTTCCAAAATTTCTTTCTTATGGAATGTCCCCTTTTGTTATGATTCTGACTAAACTACAATGTGTTGAAGATGAAGATAGATAAGATAAATGATCCTTTAACACCAAATCAGGAAGTAGAGCCATGTGACAGATGGCTCATCTCCCTGTTCTCACACTCATTAAGCCACCCATATGCTGTCTGCAAACACAGATGATACATACCAATGAAGCCTGTTGCTCTGGGTAGGTGTTGATCCCCTTACACAGCTAAGGAACATCCCATCTGATTGGCTTGGAACATGTCTGAGACTTGGGAAAGGAGGAGCATTTCCTGGTGTCTGTCCAGGTGAGCCAGCAATATTCCCAATGGTTCTGTATCAAAAATGGTTAAAAGAGAGAACTTTCTTTTTCCAGAAGTTCTTGAGTACTTGCCAAGTTTATGAATGTCGTCATTTAGGACAGAAATCTCTGAATACAAGCTGCCTTGCCTCAAAATATCAAAACATCTTGGGACAATATAAATGAGATTTTGGAATTATTATTCTTCTTTTTATTCAATCTCAAGAATGCATTACATGTTCACAGAAAAGTGGTAAGGGTCAAATTTTCCCCCTATCTCTTTCTCTTTTCACTCTATGCCAACTAAATTACTCAGTGAAAATACTCCCTATGGCACAGTTACAGAAATATATTTGAGTCAGAAAAATGCAACTTAAAATTAAATGTATGCAACTATTGACAACCTCAAAAAACATTTGAAAATTTCAAAACAAATGAAAGTCTTCATTATCATTAACATCATCATCAGTATTAACACCAATGAATCATTTTTAGTTCATTAAGCATTTCTCAGTGATGATATTTTGATTTGAAACACTTCTTAAAATACATTTTTATTAAAAATCACCAATGATAAGTATTATAAGACCAGGCAGTTAATCATGGTGGAGGGTAGAACATGATAAAAAAGGAAGCATTTTTCTGCCTGACTAAAGATTTTATGGATCCAGATGCAGCCCTAGATTTCCTAAGGGACAGCTTTAGGCCACTAACTGCATTTTTCTTTGCCCATCTAATATTTCCAAATTGTAGGGCAACTTATGGTGTTTTAGGAACAAAGTAAATAGTTAATACATATATTTTTAATTATTAATTAGGAAACTGCAGCATCATAATAAAAACTTACATTAAAGTTATTGCCTATATTCTGAACAACATAGTTTGAAGCAATTTGATTCTCCCAAGACCACAATTTCCTATGTCAGCCAAAACCACTGTAGTTCACACCTTCCTGAAAGCAATCACCAACCACAATGCAGGTACCTAAAAAGTGGGGATGATTCTGTATTTGATTGGGGGCCAAGACCTTGGTTCATGTGCTGCAATTGGTTTCAATGGGCTTTAAAAATGATTTTCTCTAGGGCACCTCAGAGACATGAAACTAGATAATAATGACAGCTGGAAGCCAATTTTTAGAAATTTCAAGGCACAAGTGAGGAAAAATTAAAGAAAAATATTTGATGTGAAGAAGCTTTGAAATTACTCCTTATGTGTCATTTCTAAATAGAGATATAAGATTCAGCCCTACCCAGCATAATACTAATTGGAATTTGCAAACACAAATGAAGAACGTGAATCTATATACTTCTATATAATTTGTTGAATTATATTTGTGTGTACAAATTCTATTGTTTCTGTATATTGGATCTATTTCCAGAAAACACAAATAAGGTACATAGAATTTTAAGCTATTTCCCAAGATTTCTTCCTGTTACAAAATGTACCCTTATTTTTATAACTCACTTTCCTTAAGTTGAATGGCTTGGATGGTATTTGTGATCATGATGGATGTCACTCTTGTAATAATGCTCTAACATATGGCAAAGATGAAGAAATTTTGTAGATTAAGTTTCCAAATTAATTTGGGTTTATCAAAAGAGTGAATATTCAGAGCAGGCCTGACCTAACCAAATGAGACCTTTACTAGTGTTTCTGAAAGAAAAATTCGAAGAGCGAAAATCTCTTGCTGACTTTGAAGAAATGTACTGCTGAGCTTTGGATAATGCTATGGGACAAGAGTCAGTAGACAGCACCCAGCAGGTCAGAACAGCCTCTGACAAACACCCAGCAAGAATGCAAGGACCTCAGTCCTGCAACACCAAGGAAAAGAATTCTGTCAGCAACTAATGCATTGGGAAGAAAACTCACAGCACTAGATTGGTGGGCAACCCCAAGTAACACCTTAATTTTAGACTCATGGGATCTTGAACAGAGAACCTAGCTATGACTTGTTTACACCTATGACCTACAGAAACTTAGATAATAAATGAATTTTATCTTAAGCTGCTGAGTTTGTGTTGTAAAAAACAGGAAAAAAATGGGTGTTCAGCACCAAATGTTTAGGCTCAGATGTTTTTTACTGGGATCAGCGACTCTAAAGCCAGATTCACCGACATCACCAGAGTGACGGTGGCAGGGGAAGTGGCCCATAGCCTCAGCTGGGCAGCGACTTTGTAGTCTGGGGTGGGCACAGGAATTTTGGGGACCTTGTTCTTCAGAGATTGGCTGGTGACTCCACCAATCATTGGGCAACTGTAAGATGCCATTGGGGCTTGTCTGCCAGGGTCTGATTGGTTGTTACTTTCCCCTGTGTGGTACTTGATGTCCTGTTCCCACCCAGCTGCCTGGAATCGACCTAACATGAAAGTAACACAGGGGAACTGTATCAGATACCTACTATTTTTACCCCTTCCCTAACTACCATCACCTTTCTTCTTTGTTCTAGAAACATCTCGTTTACTTAAGCAATCTAGTCCTTGCAAACTTCAACCAGCTAGTTCTCTTAGAGATTGTTTCTCACAGGTTCTTTCCCCATTGACTCTTAAGAAAGAACCTATGACTATCTAACCCAAACACTCTGCCTTGCTGAGTAGTCTGGAGACAAACATGTGGCTCAAATAAGGCCAAGAGAGTCCTTCCGCAGGATGGTGCTCACACCAGCCAATAAGATAACCTGTAAGAGAAAGTGAAACCAACTGGTGGAGAGAAGCAGAGGAAAAACATAGGCCAAAAACGGAGCTTGGCAGCAATCAAATCACCCCTTCCATCCTTGGAGCTAACCTTGTCCCCATACCATTTTCCCCATTACTGTTGAATTTTGTTGGATTTTGGTAGCGAGTGCTGAGTTGGGTTTTTGTACCAAAGTGATATTCTCACATTCTCACCCCAACTTTTTTAAAATAACACCCATCACTTTTTCTCTTACTACTGAAATTTAACCCAGAAAAAGTAAATCTTTGTTTTATGAGCAAAATTTATGATATGCTTTTTTGTATTATTAAGATGAAAGTAGAAATGTCAGTTAAATCGTAAACAAATAAAAGAAATATAACACAGGTGTTCAAGACAGTTCTTTTTTTATTCTCCACAAAGCTGGTCTTTTTTTTAAGAAAACCATTGCTTTCTTTGAGTAAAAATTTAAAGTTTATCAAATTGATAGTATCATGATGTCCCATAATGAAAACAAACTTTTCAGTGTGCCCACTGGGAATGGAGGTCAATACAGTCAATAAACAACCAAGGCAGAGACTCAATTTTGCAACTCCTGATGAAAAAGTTGTCAAGGAATCATTTCAGGACAGCCTGCACTTGAGATTGGTTAACACTCTGGAATTGAGCACTTCTGGTTTAGCTAGCTTACCTGCAGGACATATTTACCTATAATCTTAGCTCTAAATCTTGCTTGTAAAAATAAAGGTAGGCTGTTCAGTTTGTGATGGTTTTACTGGAGTCCTGTAAAGCCCCAGGACCTATTAAAACAAAAGTGCTCTTTATGCAGAACTAAGGCAAATAGAGAAGACTACCTTTTGTGCAAAGCCAAATCAGCTACTGCAATCAATTTCCAAATCAGTGATGCAATTACACACTTCAGTAATACACCTCTATCCCTCTGTCCTCTACTCATCATACTACTATTTAAAAAGTAAATATGTTTTTCTCATCTGATATCACAGGAAAAGGTTATAGAAATTAAGAAATAGGAATGACCTTCCCTATTGAAAATAAAGTGAGTGGCTATTATTACTTCCTCCAAACCTTCCTGCACAAGATCCATCTGAAAGGGTATCATCCTGAATTTAGTGGCTGACCCCCAGGCATCCTGTAGACTTGCTCTATTTAAGTGGCAAAACTATTGATCTAAGTGGAGAGAACAATGTCATAACTAAATAAAATTACTTAATCTAATAATTATTCATTAAAGGAAAATTGTTAACTGAGTAATGTGAAGAAATTAAAAAGGATGAAACATAGTCTCTCCCTTAAACATAATATAATTAGGGTTCAGGGGAAATCTATTAGGAAATTTTTAAGAAAAATTGAAAATTTGTGTATAATTAGCTTCATGGAAGTGTTATGCTTAATATTCTTGAATGAATGTTAGCAAACATATTTTATAATTTTTTAACTCCTCTCATTTTCAGGGTCTTAATATGTAAGATATGGTCAATTACCTGCCCAAACTGAGAATCAAATGGGATCAGGTGGAAAAATTAGATATCAATATATGGTACTATTATTGCTCTTCCCTTTTTATATGCTTTACTGTAGCACTCTTCCCTCTAAGCAAAGCAATTTCATTTGAAAGATCTGAATCTGTTAAAGTTAAATCATTGTTCAGTAGTATAAAATGTTATCAAACTGGCAGTGTATATTGATAGAAATAAGATGCAAACTTGGGAGCTTAAACGAAGCCAAGAGATATGTCCCTGAAAAAACTCAAAAAAAGAGTGCAAATTGATTCCTGTTTCAGGGCTTAAATAACTGAAAGAAGTCAATCAATTAGTCAGAAACATATTAACTAGAAAATGTTTAAAACAAGTCTGAGATTCCATAAATATATCTTGAGTAAGCAGAGGTCTCACCACCTGATCCCCTGAATTCCCCCAAAGAAACGGAGGAATTAAGAGAATGGAGTGTGCTTTCTTGGTAAACAAAGCTTCCAAAGAAATACCCCAGTGCACGTTCCAAACAAGTTCCTAAGCCCAAGACTCTTCTATATAAAAATCCAGCACCATCACCAAATGAAGACAAGATGAAAGGGGTGATGTTTACCTCAGTCACTGAAGAGAACAAGCCAGCCTTTGATTTATGTGTAGAAAGATGCATTCGAGAGAAGAAACCTGAAGTGTAACAGTTGGTCACCACTGAAATCTGATCATTATTTTATGCTCAGAGAAGCAGAATTTCATTTTTTTATTTTTTATTTTTTGCATTGGGGATTGAACCCAGAGGTGTTTAACCAATGAGCCACATCCCCAGCCCTTATAATTTTTTATTTTGAGACAGGATCTCACTAAGTTGGTCAGAGCCTTACTACGTTGCTGAGGCTGGCTTTAAACTTGCGATCCTTCTGCCACAGCTTCCAGAGCTGCTGGGATTACAGGAGGTACCATCCTGGCCCAGTGAGAAGCAGAATTTTATGAGTATTTGTGTGGTATGTGCTCTCATTTCAGAAGTTTATCTTTGTTAGATCTGCAAGATTATTTTTAACAATGGTGGCTCTTACCAGATTTGAACTACAGATGAAAGGTACAGGATGAAACTCTGAATCTTCCTCTTGTTATCCTTATAGAATGAAATTAAAATCTTTGATTGCAAGTGCTGGAAAGATACGTGAACAAGCATGACTAGACATTATCTTTGGATGAAACAAGGTTTAGAAACCATGAATCTGAAAGGATTACCTGATATAGTTACTTAATTCAAGATAATTCACCATTACTAGTTTACTTATTTTTAAAGTTTTTTGTGAAAGTAATTAAAAAATTTTTTTAAAAAGAAATTAAATAGTATGGGTATCTTGCCTATCACTACATCTAGCTGGTACACAGCATACCCTAGAATCAGTGTGAGAAATAAAAATATATATACAAAAATATCTTCTGTTCTCTTAGTCTTTTTCATTCCAACATGCCTATATGCAAGTGTACTTTACTAAATTAAATGTGATTTAAATATTTAAAAATATATATACACACACATACACATACATACTTTTTAAACTCAACATAACTTAAACACAAGCCATTTGTTCCCACTAAAAAGGAGCATCACTGTATACATTAGGTGTTTATAGGTGCGTGGGCCTGTACAGGGTTGTTGATTTTTAAAGCATGTATTCTGTATTCCATGGACATCTATAAGGCTTTTCAAGTTTAATTTAGATTCTATGCAATTCCAACCTTACCCACAGCAACACCTCACCTCTACCAAGGCTTCCACTATGCTTGTTAGTTTGTGTGGGAGATAAGCTTTGTGTGAACACTAGAAGACTGAATACAGAAACACAACACAATGCTGATTCTTTCTGTAATCACAGATGAAGTACCGAAAGGATCTGGAGGGTCCCTGATGACAGAAGCAACCAGAATTCTAATATCTGTTTTTGGTAAAATAATGTTTGAAAAGAGTGAAAAGAGTTTGATTAAAAGCTTTCAGAAAACACTCAGATAATTTTCAAAATCAGATATACAAGAGAAAAATCAGCTTTTAATAAGAATGACAGGTCAGAAAGAGGTAGATACAGAAAGTAGCAGGACCTGCCTCAGAGAAACTTAACACAGCAACTAAGGAAAACCAAGCAAGGAGTCAGGGTAGTGAAAGAGGTTGTGTGAGAACAGTAAGGAGAGAAAAGAAAGGGGAACAAATAGCTCATCAGGGTCAGAGTGTCCCAAGGGACAGAAGCCATCCGTGGAATTGTCTGAGAATGAAACCATGAGAACACCTGCTCCAGGGATCAGGGGGCTGCTTACACAGAGTACCAAGAGCCAAGATTATTGGTGAAAGCAGATGTAGAGGCCCATATCTTCCTTTCCTCTTTGGATGCAGACCAAAAGATAGATTAGAAAGTAATGATGGGAAGTCTAAGAAAAGGTTAAATGGGAGCTGGAGCAGTGGCTCAGCAGTTAAGGTGCTTGCCTGGCATACGTGAGTACGCGAGTTCAAACCCCAGCACCACGTACATAATGAAGTCTCGGAGCAACGAAAGCCACATTTAAAAGTAAATAAAATTGACTCTCTCTTTCTCTATTCCTCTCTCTTTAAAAAAAGAAAGAAAAGGTTAAATGGCACATGTAATGTAAGACACTCTGGGCTGTAGAATGTTCAGGACCACAAACCAATTACAAAGACAGACTGTGGGCAAAAATAATGAGGGGAAACACTTCATTCATGAAGTAAATAATAATAATAATAAGTAAATAAACAAACACTAGCGTGTGCTTACTTATCTTACATATCCAATTTGTAATCCAAGAGCCTCAGGTTAGAGGGATAATGAAGGTGAAGAAATGGAAAGACAGGTGATAGAGCCAAGCTCACATTAGGTCAAGAAGGGTAGTTGCACAGATAGTTATGATACTGTACAGACCCTAAAGTTGCCCAGCCCTTTACCCTAGATATGTCAGACCTTGCCTTTCAAAGGGATGGATTTAGCCCTTGTGTCTTCCCCTTGATTCTTCTTGAGTTAAGCTTTCAATTATCCTCAGCTGACTCCAAAGTGGCAAGTGGCTACAATGAATTCTCAAATGCAAAAGTTACAAAAAATTATAGAATTAATATCTTCATTCCTTAATAAATTTTTAGATAAAATAATAGAGCAATATGTGCTAAAGATGTTACTAAAATTTCCTTGATGTTTAGAATATCAGTTAACCTAGAAGAAAGATGTCTGAAGTTTTTTTTTTAATTTTTATTCCATAAACATGGTCTTACAATTAGGAGGGGTTCATTGTAAAACAATCAAGAACAAAAGTGTAATGACTGAACAAGCCAATACTGGTGCCAGAGCATGGTTTCCCCGCTTTGGGTTCCCCATGGTTCCATGTTTCACTCTACTTAAACCCCAAGTTAGTTGGACTTCTCCTGGAAGTTGGAGATTTCCCTCATATTAGATTCCCCCATACTACCTCCTTCTGGACTCCTTGATGTCCTTCCTATTCCCTTTTCCCCTCCCTTTACCCCTCCCTATGTACCACAGGAATCTAGGCAAGATTCCCCAAGATCGTGTAAAGATTCATACATGTTGAGGTAGTTATTAGGTTAGCCATCTATCATACTGTTTCCATTTGCATTCTAGCTTCCACAAATGAGAGAAAACATTCGGCCCTTGAGTCTCTGAGTTTGGGATACTTCACTTAGTAAAATTTTTTCCATCTCCATCCATTTGACTGCAAATGCCATACTATTGTTTTCTCTAATAGCCAAGTAGTATTCCATTGTATATATGTACCAAAGTTTTCGAATCCACTCATCAAGTGAGGGGCATCTCACAAACAGATTTCAATCCCAGCTTCTCCACTGAATAGGCATGTGTCTTTTGTGATTTCTGCAGAGTCAATGAACTCTAGTTTCCTTACTTTTTAGTCAGGGAAGAAATTTAACTGGCTTGAGTATTTGTTGAGAATATGAAATGAGATTACATATGTAAATATTTAGCTCATTGTCTACCAAACAATAAATATTTGAGAGAGGGAACTGTAATTATTACCCATAGCCACTTGAAATATGTTTTTAAGTTTTGTTTCTAATGTCTACCTGAGGCTAGCACCCAGCAGAGGTGAACGTTCATGTTCACAATTTCAGTGACCATGGAGCTCATTAGATCCTGAAAATCTATCATGGTTTTATCATCATTTGTTTATTAGAATCTTACATTGTAAAATGCATTAAGCTAGCATAAGCAAAACTATGTTGACGTCTACAACTTTACTGTAGCCATGCACTTGAGCCCTAAGTAGAGGTAAGCAAACATGTAAATGAAGTGTTATGATCCTGTAGCGTAAAACCAGCAAGTGATAAATTGAGTTTTCAAGGACTTATTTATTTTCAAATAACAAAAGATACAAGCTACAATATTTAAATAACCAAAAAATAAGATCATTCAATCATTAAATATCATATTGGATGCTGCTAGACAAAATCCAAGGACATATTTTCAAGTTATAAATATTAATAAGTCAAGTTCAACTTCAAATTTTAATATAATTGAATCAGCCAGATGTTCTTCCATTTATTTCTGTTATTTTTTATTTCTGGACAGGTATTCATTCTACCATAAAAATGCCTTCAAAGTTTTTGAAAATATCACTGGAAACTGGAAAATAGAAATATAGGGAATGTAGTGTGACTTTTTGAATCTTTTATTGGCTTGTGTCTATCGTGACTGTTTTAGTAATCCCCTCCTGATGTCTAATTCAATATTCAGAAGGATGTGAAACAGTAGGTAAGATGAAGGACCAGTGAAGGCCCTGATGAAGCTCAGTCTCTACTTGTGTGTTACCCTTGCCTCTCTTCAGTCATAGAAAATCACTGGCTCTTGGTTGACCATCATACCCATACACACATCCAGGCACAGATACAGCAGCAACTGTCACCCTATAGCTGCTATTTGAGAAAATGCAATATGGATTTCAAAACTTGGAGTCAAAAGACAGAATAACTACCTATGAAGTGCACGTCCATATCTGTTTCCTCTTTTTCATTATAGACAAGGTCTCTACCTGTCTGTGCAGCTTGGGTGTCTTTTATCTTCCTTAACATCTCCCTGTCTCAGCCTTTTTTATTCAGAGTGCCATGAGATGAGAGAATCCAGGCCATGACAGATGGGAGAAAGCAGTGACCACAAGACAACAAAATAAGGAGTGGGGGAAGGACCAGACACAAATGATAACAGCAGAAAGTAGTTCATATGCTAGGGACTCAGTACATGAATAATGGCTATTTCACTTAATCCTGCTAGTAACACTGTAAAATGTGTAATTTTATTCCCCATTAATAAATAGGAAAACTGATGTTGAACTACATGGAGTAAATCGTTACATATTTTAAAAAGGCAGTAGACTGGAACTAAAACTAACACCAATCTAGATGCAAGGAGCAAGTTCTAGCCACTCTTCCACACTTGCCTTCATATTGGCCTCTATGTGTGCAGTCTCCCTCATCTCTCGCTTTGTTTTAACATTGATTCCTCCCATTGCCTTCATTTCTCCCTTAAAATAACCAGAGCATTATGCAAAATTTTAAAACACATAGCATATTATGAGTAACATATTATGATCCCTGGTTTTCATTTTCAAAAGAGACTGGGAGCATGGAGAAAAATGGAAAAATGGCGAAGTTGCCTTTTATGAAAGAGAGCAAGCCCAAGATCCGATGTTCCTCCTCCCTTGCGGGCCAAGCCAATGAGACAAAAAATACTTTTCTGTCCTTCCCTAGAACATAAGCCAGCACCTCCTGTTTTATCAGTAGTAGGCAAGTAAAAATCAAAGTGCCTCATATGTTTGAATGTGTCTACTTAAGTAGCTTACAGTATAAAAGGAAATACAACAGATGTAGGAGCAGAAAAGATGAAGCCAGTCTTAGCTAATTATACTTGTTAAACTAACATTTATTTTAAGCCTGTTCTGCTGCATTTGTATGATCATCCAGAATGAGAGGCAGATAGGAAGGAAAGAGGGAAGAAGGGAGATAAGAAGAAGAAAGAGCAAATCATAGACGACGTTAGGTCAGATGAGGATCCGGGGGTGGTGAGTGGAAGGAGAATACACCAGAGGAAATAATACTATTTATATAAGAAGAATTCAGGTTTTTTTTTCTTTCTTTGAGGTATAGCTTAGTGATAGAGAGCATTTGTTTAGCATGTACAAAGTCCTGGGTTCAAACCTCAGTACTAAAGAGAGAAATAATGATAGAGAGAGGAAGTGAGAGGAGAGAGATGGTGAAAATGAGTTTTGTTTTTGTTTTTGACCAAAATACCTGTTAGGGAAAGCAACAGTCCTAAAGTATCATAATCCCACACCTAGTGAAATCTATTTCTGTTGGCACAGCCTCCCTTTGCCTTTTGCCCTTGGGTACTAATATCTGGACATCCCAGCAGGACTTGACATGTTGGGTTCCCTTCTGCTTCCTCCAGTTCCCACAGATAAGAGATTGGCACAAGGACGAGGTACGCATAATGGCGGTTCAGCTCAGTGCATCTCCCAGCTTGCAAATCTCCTTTCTTCAAGACTGGATGAGGAAATCACCACTTTCCACAAGTTTCCTGTGATGAGACTGAACCTACTATTCCAGAGCTTCTCTCACCGCCCCTCACATTCCTATATTCTGTTTGCACTGGATCGCTTAAGATGTTTTAATATACCTTCATCAGGCACAGAGACATTTAGATTGGAACTTACATTCTCTTCTCATGTTCTTTCTTATTCTAATTGAGATAAGATTTAAGACCTCTCTAAAGTTAGGCCATTTGTCAAAAGTCACACAGCTAATTAAAGGGAAATTTAAGGTACCTGAACCCCATTCCAGGGCTCTTTGTACTCACATCACATTGTTTGATTCACTTATTCCTTCTGAAAAAGGATTAGAGGTTGTGCTATATTCTGAAATCTTGAAAATAATCTTTAAGTCATTTATTAAACTTCATATATTTAAATAGTTACATTTAATAATCTTACATTTAAAGAGAACACAGTTTTAAAATTTTACCTCTTGTGTTAAAATTTTATATTCAATTACAAAAATATTTTCAAAATTTTGAAAATTCTGACATACCCGAAGTCCAAAATTCAAGTAACAATATTTCTTCCAAAATCCTAGCAGGAGAAAATATTGAGTTTATACATTTGTCTCACATAAAATATTATATACACACAATGATATGAAAGTAAATGTTTTACCCTCCCTATCTGAAACAGTTCTAAGCTAAAATATTCCTCACTTTGAGCGAAATGATTCCATTCTCAGCCATTTAAAAGCAATAGTAGCAGGTTGGAGCAGTGGCTCAGCGGTTACAGCACTTGCCTGGCATGAACAAGGACCCAGATTCAAACTCCAGCACCACATATACAACCAAATGTTGGAGAAACAAAGGCCAGATGAAAAGCTAAATAAAAATTGATTCTCTCCTCTCTCTCTCTCTCTCACTGTCTCTTTCTCTCTCTCTCTCTCTCTTTTTGTTGAGTTTTTCACATGGCCTTAATGGCCTTAGTGCACTTTGTGTACATGGGTGCTGGGATTTGAACCTGTGTAGTTGTGCATGCCAGGCAAGCGCCGTAACCGCCAAGCCACTGCTCCAGCCCCACTGTCCCTCTCTCTTAAAACAAAAAGCAACAGTAGCGATGGCCACTAAAATTTATAGAGCACTTTCTATGTGCTGCTAGGCATTATGATAATTACCAGAGGAAGAAACAGAGAGGAGAAGGTATGTGGAGAAAACAGACAATTGGATGTTCAGTATAAAACACAAAGAGATGACACTGAGGCCAACTAGGGTACCCAGAGTGCCAGAGCCATATCAATAAGGGTTTAGCCCTGTGAGGATTTAAGAAAGGTGGAAGGTTTGTCCCAGAGAAATCATACAGGGTAAGTAAGAGTTAGCAAGAGGACTAGGAAGGGGATTCCTGTCTAATCAAAGTCACAGCACTAGGAAAACATGTGCCAGCAGTACAAGCAATTTGAAGTTACCGGAATACAACACGCGATATGAAGAAAAGTGGGCAAGAGGTGTCAGCCAGTCTTTTCCTTAGTGCAGGAAAACTACCTGGAATTCACTGCTCGGTCACCTTAAAATTATTGTGGAGATTTGTTTATACTTTCTCTTTCATCCCCAATGTCACCTTTCTTATAAAAAATTAAAGTGAGCACAAATGACATAGACCATTCTTTAGTATTCATTTAAAGACAGCCTTTTTTTTTTTCTTCAGTGCTAGGGATTGAACCCAGGGCCTAACACATGGTAGGCAAGTGCTGTATCACTGAGCTACATCCCCAGCCCCAAAGAAAGCCATTTTTAAGATGAATTCAACAGATGATTTTTAACTGAAGACTTGGAAGAATATAAAGATATAAAAGAATACTCCTAGGAGCAGAGGTGATTTCTTACATGTCTCTGATAGGGAGGAATAAAATTCAATTTAGTAAATATTACAGCGAATCCTTCATTTACGTCATATACAGATGAGTAGTAGCGAAGTCTTCCTTTTCCAGTCAATTCCTTGTAAACAAATCATAGCCAATGCTTCTGAAAAATCCTAGAAGTCCCAGAAAGTCCTTAGGCATCCATGAGCACTGGAGCCCTGTGTTGGATCTCCTTCCAGTGCTAACAACTATTTTCGCATTCTCTAAATCATAGGTAGAGGCACAGAACCCAAATCAAGCTGCTGCAAGCCAAGTGCCTGAACTACAGTCGTCCACAATTTCTTTTCATTGAGATGGGACTCCTCCATTCAAATTCTCTGGGCCTTCCACACATGCACTCTCAATCAGATGATGTAGTCTCTTTTTTGGCTCTGGTGAGAAATGCACTGTGCTCTTGGCATGCTGGGATGCCATATAACATTCTCTTCAAAACGCCAACTTTTTCTAAGCTCACTGATTTATCCCAATCAGCATCCAGCTTTTGAGCATCTGTGTCTGTTCAGTGCTGGGCTAAGTACAGAGGGAGACACCAATAAAAGCACAAATCCCAGCACTTACTCTCACCAGGTTTAGGATCAAATCAGGAGAGACAAGACTAACATGCGTGCAGCAACCAGAAACAATTGGAGACGGTGTATAATTAAATGCTGAATGTAACACTGACTGTGAGTGCAGGATTCTTCACTAATTACCAATTGCTTTAAGGAATTAATACTTAACTTTAGGGATTTCAATCACAATTTCTCAAAAAGCATTAATTCTTGTAACCAGCAATTCAATTTGTTTCAAAGAGTTACAAACACAGCCTGGTTTAGCAAATCATCAGCATTGTTCTCAGAAATGTTTTTCCTATTAAGCAATTAATTTAAATCCTGATTGTCCTGACCTCTAGGGCCTTTTGCGGGGTGCTTGCTCCTCAGACATAATTTAATTTTTCAAATGAATTTTTGGCTCTTGCAGGATTCAGAGCCCTGAAGGGAGGGAAACTGTGGCTCTGTAGTCTGCCAATTCTCCTCTATGGTTAAGGAAAACAAGCTGGCCTCTTTTTTCCCTGTCCTCTTCTTTTTATTTCCTCCTCTTTCCCTCTTCACTTCTCACCTCCTTTCATTCTCCTCTTCCTCTCTTCTCCTCCTCTCAGTCTGGTCAGTAGCATCCAAAGAGAATATCTACTCGCTCTGGGAACAGGAGCCTCCTGACCCTGATCTCTTTGTGCATTTGTTTATGTTTGGTGTTGGGATGGAACCCAGGGCCGTGTTCCTGCTAAGCATGAACTCAACCACTGGGCTACATTCCCTCCCTGCCCCTTGCTACCTCTCTTGCCAGCAGATGGGGGACTGGCCTACGATGGGTTATTAGGAACACAAGAGAACAAGCTCAGTCCATCTTTGCAATCTTCAACCAGCTTTCAATCAGTCAGAGGGTATGCTAGGAGGATTAAAACTATATTTTTTCAAATGTGCTGCTCAGATAGAGGCATCGCCAGCTTCTCATGACTTTCTCCCTGCTCCCCTGAGCATCTTCCTGGACATCTTGAAGGCCTCTGGCAAATGACCACAGAAACACATAACCATATCCAAATCGGCTTCTTTTTTTCCCCTTTAATCAAGAGATAATTGCCTACTGACACACTGACATAACACTTCTTTCCTTCTCTGAATATAAAAGATGTTAGAGGGCAAGTGCAAATTTTACATCACCTTTTTGGATCTTTGATTTTCCTGTCTGTAAAAAAAAGTGATATCCACACAATGAGTTGTTGTAGGAATGAAAGTTATGTCAGTATACCTGAGCAAGTAATGTAACTTTTCTGTTTCAGTTCCCTCCTCTGTGAAACAGAATAACACTACCTCATAAACTATATCTCAGTGTTCAATGAGTTTAATTATGTAAAACACTGTAACTATAAGTAGCTTTTATGTTAAGCACTTTGCGCGCAGTTGATACTCTATAAATGTAAGCTCTTCTCTTTGGCTCATATAGACCTGGTGGGGGGTAAACTATTCAGGAGAGTGACTGTTCTGCTGTTGTCCATCAGGAAATATTAGTTCCTGACTTTCAACTTCTGCTTGCTGTCTAACTTAATCTGATGTTTCCTTTTTCCCTTCTCCTTTCACTTGTATTCCCCCAGCTGCAAACCTGCTTACACACCTGCACACCTGTCTCCCTCTCAGAGGAAGAGAATCATGGTGGGCTACACTACAGGCTGCGACAGCCAAGCCAGATCCATCCTGTTCCCCATGCTCAAAAACACTGTGTTGATCATCAGTGAAGTAATATGTTCTATTATCCGATAAACTGCAGCAAGATGCACTGAAGACACCAAATAATCATCAAAATAGGACCAAAGAAAGTTGTCAAAAGCATTTTTTGCAAAGACTGTGCTCTATAAGCTTTAACACAGGCTGTGAAGTTAGGAAATTTTGATTTGATGGAAATAAAAATATGCAAGAACTTTCAAACAACTTGAAGGTAAAAATAAGGGTCAACAGATTTGGAAATATCTATCATTATTTCACTTTCTACAAGTCAAGAGAAAATAAAATTGGAGGAAACTGACAAAGATAGCCTCTTTTTTCCTGTCTCTTAAACATACAGTCTCCTATAGTTAATAGGATTTATTTCTTTACCTTTCTTTATTTTGAGGAGGGTTCAAAAGTGGTTTTGTTCCTACAATAGATATACAAAAAAAAAAAAAAAAAGAGAAAAGAGTCAAAGCATGCTACCACAAAAGTCATCACATCACAAAGGAAAACAGCAAGAAAGAATTTCAGAAATGTAAAAGAGTTAACAAAATGCCAATAGTAAGTCCCTATTGATAATTACTTGAAACCTAGGTGACTTTGACTGTAAGCGTGTTCCTGAGTGGCTAAACAGACTCCAGGAAACTAAAAGTATAATTGCCAATAATTCTTTCTCCCTTCTATTACTAAAATTTAAAGTAGCAAATTCTTTCCAAAATGAAACTAATCAAGAGCCAAATAACTTAGGTGATGGTGAAGTCAAACATGTATCGAGTGCTTCCTTCAGCAGGCCCTGTCCAAAACACTTCCCATGTATTACTAATCAGATAAATTTTTATGAACACGTTCAATTCTATCACAACCTCATGGGGAGAAAATATTCTTATTTCCATTTTATCAGTAAAGAAGTTCATTCAGAGAGTCAACTGACTTGCTCAGGTTCACAGGTCTAAAAGGAAAATTCCTGCTAAAGGCAGAAGAAGCAAATCTGAAAGCGCTTTGCAGCAGTTTGAAAGGCATCAAATGGGTCAAATTTCATAAACAGCTGAAGTTATCTATAATTTAAAAAAATCTATAGTCATTAATTTTTATGGTTACAATATTGGCCTTAAATACAATTGCCTCCTTATTTTCAAAGTCATCCAGTTCCGCTCATAGAAGCCAAAAACTGGGAACATTCACAAGATATTTTATTTGTGCTGCACTAAATCTCTCCAATCCTGTTTATAAACCAGGAGTCCTTTACAATTGACAATCTCAGAATACAGTGTAATCATTCATTTCATCTCAAAAAAAAAAAAAAAAAGTGGCAAGGCCGCTGGCCACTTCATGCAACAGGTATCATGGCCTTCCAGTTCTTCACTGCCTTCTGGTTATCAAGAAAGTTAATTATTATCAAGTCTCCAGCTCCCAGAAGGAGGCCAAAGATCACCTTGCTCCAAAGATCTTTCCCGGTAAAGTAGGCACAAATGGCAGATTTACTCTTAACCAAAATCTTGATTCCCTAGAATAACACAGAAAACTGCAGGAGAGCAGATATAATTTACAAGACAAGTTGCTACATGAGGCTGGGAAAATGGAGGAGGAGGAGAGAAAGGAGAGGCAGAATAACTTTCTTATGAGTCGCAAAGAAAACTAGTTTAGTATAGATGACCACCTATTCCTAAGAATCAACTAAGCACTGTCAAATGAAGAGTTATTCTAACAAGATGGACTGCTTTCTGCTGTACCTAGAATCACAACTATCCAGGTAGTGTCTGGAGGAGAAATGCCCATAAGAGATATGAATGCTTTGAAATTAGTGCCTCTTGTGCATCCCATTCATGTCCAGAACCAGTATGGAGCCTGGAATAAGGGCAGAATCCAACTGTCCAAGTACACAGAGATTTAAAGATGCAGAGAGAGATGAAGTGGAAAGAAGCAAGGTAAGGAAATAAAGAATGAATTTCAAAGAGAAGCCAGGTAGTTATTAAACTATTTTTAAGTTTACAGAACCATTTGGAGAATCAAACTCTTTTTTGCATATGATTTTGGAAATATGGACTTTCCTGAAGCCAACTGGACAGTGAATTGCTTTTCCACAAAAAATAAATAAATAAAAGTAATCTGGACACCAGTAACATTCTCAGAGACTATTTTGAATTTGAACATATGGACTATAGTTTGTGGGGGATCTAATTTATAAAGTCAATTTGTTCTGGTGAATTAAAAAAAAAACCATGCAGGAATAATTTTTAATGTGATTGAGCCAAAAAGGAGATAACTTATAGTGAAGTAGATAACATACACACAGATTTGACGTAAAGAACTGATTCCACAAGTCATGCTCAAAAAACACTTTACGTCATGAATAGAAGTGTTTCATAACATTTGAGAATAGTAGGCAAAATGGCATTGCAGATAAGTAAAAATGCCAAAGAAGTTTGATTCTTAAAGAACTGTTTCCTGGCAAAAGATCTGTAGGGTGAAGACGGGGTTTGCAATGAGGTTGACTGCCTGAACCACATGGCAAGTGTGTGTATCACATACCAAAGCTCTTGATAAAAACCAAATGGCTCTTCCAAATCGACAATTTCATGTTATCTACTTTTGAAACAGTGATTACAGTTGAGTTTTACGTTATGGGTGCAACGAAGCTGGAATTTACTGCCTGAGTAATAGATCAAAGCAAATCAGAAAGTAATTAGTTGATAGAGCAAAGGGCTGCTTATCTGAATGACTTGGTTTATGGAACACAAAGGAACGGGAAACCTTGACTGTTACAGCTTTTGAAATAAAGAGAAAAACGCATACAGAAGTGCAGTTTATCAGTAGGGAGGGAACCAAGCACATTTACACTTTTCCCTTACAAATGAGTTCCTTTTCTTTCTTCCTACTAAACTGTCTAATCTGGGCAGCCATTTCCCTTCATTGCATACATTTCTCTGGAGGCTGCATATTCATTTTCCGGATATTAGATACCCTATTTACCACAGCCTGTGGCCTAGAGACATTTGCTATGCAGGGTTTTTCCCCCTCCCCTTTCAACACAGAATTTCCTAGTGCAAATTACTGGTAGAGAAAGTGAATGACAGACCCCAGTTGGGCAGCCAGTGATCACTAAGCATTTAGAATTTATATTATTATTATTTAGCATATTAAGTGCCCACTCTATTATCATTCTAGGTGACTTCTCAGGGGGTAGCGAGGCATTCAGCTTCAGGAGGACAGAGTTTAATATTAGGTTGAAAATGGTTAACAACAGAGTGAAGGCCTAACGAAAACACATTTAGAAAGTCAACCAGAGGGATTTTTATTTTAATGAAAAGGAATAATGAAAAGCCCTCTGTGGAGAAAGCAAATTTGACAAGGTTATTTAAATATATACATATATATATATATATATATATATATATATATATATGCCTTAATATTTCAAAAGTATTCTTTTTTTCTCTAATAATGGGATTTGTGAGCTTGGTCCTAAGATTCAGGGTAGCAAGTTGATAGTATTAGAAAACAAGACCCCTTTACCAAATAAGAGTTTAGAATCGATTTAAGGGATTTTTAAGTTGAATGGGACTCAGTGAGGACTTATTTGACCTCTTTTTATAAGATATGACATTGAAACTCAAAAATGCAAAATGAATTTTCCAACCCCCACAGAGCTAGCAAGTAATTGCGGTAACTACACTGAGGGTAGCTAACTATGTGATAAGCACCTGTTTAGGCCACATCTGTTGGTAACTTTATATGCTTTGTCTGTAATCCTTAGAACAGACATTTAGTAAGTATTATTGTTGCAGAGGAGTCCCACTGCAGAGCCAAAACAACGTCAGGAACCTGCAGCTACCAGTTCTTGCAACCCCACAGGTAAAATTTCAAGCAGGTTGCAGAGAAACAAGGAGATGTTTATTATAAAAAGTGAAGTGTGAGGACAACTATATGGTATAGGGTCTGCACAGACCACCACCAGAGAGAACAGCATGGCTCTTACAGAGTCTGGGTTTTAAGGGTTGGGGATTCCTTTGTTCCAGCCTTAGTTTCACATTTCCCCCATAGGTGGTTTACTACCTTTGTACAGCCCTCAGCAAATTTACTTTGTGAGGGTCTGTGATGACCTAGCTATGGGGGTGAGTTTGACCTGATCTTGAAATAGGTCCCTTAAGGGAACTAACTAGGACTCGGGGAGATTTGGCATACCAGTTCCCATTTTGCAATCATTTGCCTGTTTTGACAAGGCTCCCTGTGATTCCCAGGCCTGTGATCAACAGACTTCCTTTGATGTGAAGGACTGATCTTTCCTGTAAGTTACCGCCCTTCATAGTCCTTTGCCCACCCACTTGATCATGGCTGAAATCTCTATAGCTAACATTATGGTTTTCAGTTTATAGATGAAGAAAGGGAAACCCAGATGAATTATATAATTTATCAAAGGTCACACTGCAGAAAAAATAAAGATGCATTGCAGATGTAGCCTGCATTATGAGCCTAGGGGTACCCTTAGCTACTCACCCCAGCAGAAGGCAGAGCTTTCCACTTCCTTCCATAAGGCCTTTAGGATCCAGTGCACCAGGTTTCCGCAGATCCAAACGGAATCAATCTACCAAGCCTGCACTATTAACTGGCCTGTTTCTAGTCACTGGTACCTTACTTTAGATGTCCCTGACTTGTTATCTTGGCCCTAACTATAACCTCTCCAGATATTATAGACCCAATTACTTTCAACCCCTACTTGAGGTGACTTCCACCTTTGTCTTCCTTCAGGTCCAGTTCCTGAGACTCCACCTAAGGCCAGGGTCCTTAGTGCAGGATCATCTGGTAAGCTAGCAAAAACCTACCCTGAAGTGTGGAGAAGTTGCTGTCTTAAGGACCACCAGCATCAATCAGACTGAGTTGGAGCTAGTCTGGCAGCAGGAATCAACCATAGTTCCACCAGTAAAGAGCAAAGTCAGGCAGAAGCAGGGCATCTGAGGCCACCCTCAGAAGAGTGACTTCCTCACTCTTCTGCAGGTGAGACCTGTTGTAGAGGATCAGCATGGCTAGGACCCTCTCCCCTGCTTTCTCTCCATATGAGCACCATCTTAATGGGAAAAGCATCAAATCCTGGGGATTCCCCATATATCCTGAGCCCACCCTTTACTGATACAATTAACCTTTTCAGGCACAGTTTTATCTCTTAAACTATGTACATTAATAGATTACTATAAAGAATGAAGAAGAACTCATTTGTAGTTGTGCTTCCAACTCTGATGATTCCTAGAAAATTCGACTGTTCTAAACCTTAGCCACATTAGGCCAGCAGGTGCATATTTCGTACAAACTTACAATCAGTATGCCTGGAACTCACTATTAATAGAGCAAATACAATAAAAATATGGGAACTCTCATAGAAAGTTTGAAACCTTAATAAAACTGATTTTTAATTCTTAGGCAAGTTGATTGAGAATTTAATTAAGGGAAAACCAGTCACTTGTAGTTCAAAGTTCACACAGCCAAATAACTCTCAAAAAAAAAGTGTTTAACCCATTAAATTTTTCACTATTTAAATAAGATGTATTGTAGCATACTCTATATAAGTGACCCAGTGGGTATAATTTGCACAGATTTTTGGAAAAGCTTTTGAAAAGTTTCTTTGTAGCACATTATTAAAAGCAAAAATCACTAAAGGATAAAGGGTAGAATACTGCCATGATTTTCTATGAAAACCCATAGATGAAATCGCAGTGACCAGCTGTGACTGAGAGTGAAGACAATAATTAAACACCTGAGGGTCTAGCATTGGTCTGGACATTGTGTAGTACAGTAGTTCCACCCTCATCTTTAGATTTACTTTCTGCTATTTTAGGTATTTATAGTCAACTATATTCCAAAAATATTAAATGGAAAATTCCAGAAATAAACAGTTAATGAGTCTGAAATTGCATGCCTTTCTGAGTAATATGAAAAATCTCACATTAATTCTGCACTGTCTCTCCTGGGATATGAGCCATCAGTTTTTCCAGCATACCTCTACATACAATACTATCTATTAGCAAATTAGCAGCCATCTTGGGTTATCAGATCAACTATCTCAGTATCAATGTTTATGTTATTTTACTAATAATGACCCCAAAATAAACTTTTATCACAGTAGATTATTATAATTATTTTTATTAATTATTGCTATTAGTCTCTTCTTTTTCCTAAGTTATAAATTAAACTTTATCATAGATATGCATGAATAGGAAAAAACAGAATATATAGGGTTCACTACTATCCACAGTTTCAAGCATCCACTTGGGGTCTTGGAACATATCTCCTTCAAATGAGGGGAAACTACTATTCAGATTATGTAAAGAGGAGAGAGAGGAAAAACTGGATGGGTTAGTAAGGATAGAGTCCGACTGCCAAATCTGTCAATGACTATACTTTAGGTACGTGGAAGAAATTAGTCAAAAACAATGAAGTTATCACATGAATTCAGTGATCTGGGATTTCAGCAAAAATGAAAGCACTTAAAATTTAATTTGTATCAATAGTCATAGCAGCAATAATTAAAATGACTTTTTCTGAAATCTCTTCTTGGAAGCGAACTAGTTAAAGGATGATCTAATGTCTACATGAATAGATAAGACTCAAGCCAAGACTGCAGTTACAACATAAGCCAACGATTTAAACATAAAAGCTTACTTATGAACTTCAATAAAATTCTGGTAATAAAGACAGTTGTTCATTGACTTGAAAATGAAGCAAAATGCTTTGTTTTCAATTTCAAGAAATAATGCAGTCTGAAAATACATTCAGGAAGAAAGAAAATAATTCTGTGATGTTGAGAGTCAAAGTCATTGGTGTAAGATTGTACATAATGGAAGTCTTGCCCTTGGCTCACCAGTCTGTGCTCAAACAAGTTAAAATTAGCATTGGTACACAAATTTTCTTGGAAAACAGCCTTCACTCATATAACTACTTCAAGAAAGTTGGATGGCTGGGTGATGTAGGATCATTCATTTCTGACCTGGCCTCCAGGTATTATCTTCTGCCTAAGAAAAGCACACTTCATTATGACTGCTGTCTGGATGTGCATGGGAAGACTGCACTCCCATGTCCTCATAGTTTCTCTACAAACTGCTTAACCCTAATGCTGCAAAAACTTCTGCAAGCCCTTGAGTCCTTATGAAAGATTATATATTTCCAAATTAGCAATAGCATTACCTTTAAGAATTAGATACTATTTCCCCTCTTCTTGAGCCTGGGTGGGCTCATGACTGTTGCAAGCAATTGATTAAGTCAGAAATGGTGTTATATGACTTGTAAGACTAGATCATATAAAAGATGATGCTTCCTTCTGTTTCTCCTCAGGCATTCTGGCACTGGAAACCCAGCCATAAAACCGGACGGAAGCACAAGCAGCATGAGAGACCATGTGCAGGTATTCTGACCAGCAGCCACAGGTTATATTTTAGCTTACAGCCGGCATCAATTGCTACATGTGAAAAAAGAGAGGCCTTCAAATAATCCCACACCCCTGAGCCCCCGTTTTAGGGTTGCCCAGCTGGCATATATCAAACAGCAGCGAGTTATGCACTTCCCAAATTGTAGAAAAGTAGACAAAAGCAAAGCTCACGGGACACTCTGGGAGTGGTTTGCTATGTTACATAGCTGAAATAGTTCTCTTTCAAAAGAGTCACATATTATCAACAGATGAGAGAAACCATTCGGCCCTTAAGTCTCTGAGCTTGGGAGACTTCACTAAGCATAATTCTGTCCATCTCCATCCATTTGACTTCGAAAGCTATAATATAGTCTTCTCTGATGGCCGAGTAGTATTCCATAGTATATATGAACCAAAGCTTTTGTATCCACTCATCAAGTGAGGGGCATCTGGGTTGGTTCCATAATCTAGCTATAGTAAATTGAGCTGCTATAAACATTGATGAAGCCACATCACTATAATACGCTGATTCTAAATCTTTTGGGAAAATTCCCAGGAGTGGGATAGCT
>PVKS010028002.1:0-26923 GCA_004027875.1 Aplodontia rufa
TATATATATACACACACATATATAAATGTTCTTCATAGGTATAAGAATTATATCACTATGTTTGAGTTTTTAGGAACAATATAGGACCCAGAAGAAAGGCAAGAGATCAGGGGATGGGAAGAGGGAGGTAGAGAGGTGGGGGGGATATTGAACAAATTGTATTGCTGATTTGTGACAACTAGGAATATGTGACAACTAATGTCATCATTATGTAAAACTACAATACACTAATAAAAACAAATTAAAAAAGATGAGAGCATCAACAATAAGAAAAAGAGTTGAAATGTAGGAATAGAGAAAATAAGAAGAGAAAAACAACACAAATACATGGATCCTTATGATCATGTCTCAGTGGTGCTGTTGTTTAGGAAGTCATCTAAATAGTGAAGCTTGAAGAAGTAGACATTTCTCCCACAACCTCCTAAAAGCCTCCACTCTTCTTAACATAGGATAGCAACTATGCCATTTTTAAAAAGAAAGTGAAAGAGAAAGCTAGTTAATTTTATTTTTTCGTTTGGTTTTTGTTTTTCCTCCACTTGGTTGTGTATGTGGTGCTTAGGATCAAACCTAGGTTCTCGCACATGCCAGGCAAGAGCTCTACTGCTGAACCACCTCTCTAGCCCGCTACTATGACATTTTTGATGTGAGCTCTAGCTGGATCAAAGGACTACAGCTGAGGTACTGAATACATGCTCTGTAGAAGCCAAGATGTTTGTTATGCTCATCGTAGCATCCCCAGTGCTCAGGGCAATGACCCTTGCACAGTGAATGTTTAAATAATGATTGAAAACAGGAATGGTGGTCTGTGTATTAAGGTGATTTCTTTACTAGCATCTAGGAGATGCTTACAAAAGACCTTTAAATTTGTCCATAGGAAGTGGGGTTCAGAGCTATTTAACAGGGTGGATTAACAAGAGGAGGGAAAAGCTAATAGAAGCTAGATATAGCAACGTGGAGAGAAAAGTTTCTGTAAGTGAAAAAGTGATTCTAAGGGCCAAATTCAATAACAATGCTAACGTGATAGAAGGACAACGAAGAATGTGAGACAACACTTGAAGGTACTCTTGTTTCTTCAAGCCCATCAAAGGCCTCTCTCTCTCTGTGTTACCATCTTTTATAGATTTCCATTTTAACATATATCACATCACACTCTTTCTTGTTTCTTTATTGTAAACATTGCTTTCTATTTTTTGGCTCTAAGATAACTGTTCCAGATCCCAGGCTCAAGGGAGAGACATAATATGGGTCTTCAGCTGCTTTCTAGAATGCATACAAATGCTGCCCATGAATACGCTATGGTGATTCTTTTCCAAGCAGATTCTGTTTTCTCATGTACTATGCTTTTGCACCTGTTGTCTCTGCTAGAAATGCCTTCAATCTGCTTGTCTGTTTGGCAAACTCATACTCATCTTTAAATCTCAGCAAACACACTGTATTCTCTGTGAAGCCTCTGACTCGAGCACTCTTTCCTGTGTTCCCATTGCCTTGCACTTGTGTGCTGTGTTGTGACACCATGCTAGGCACTTGTTTGCCCTCAAGGCTGTTGACTGGAGTTCTTTTAATCCTGACGCAGTCATCTCCATCATGACTGCTAGAGATTCTGCTGTGTTCCGAGAGTCACCTAAAATCAATTTCCTTGAAAATGCTTGGGCAATCAGCTACCTGTGTGTTACAATAATTTGAAAGCAGTGATCTAGAGCATTGAAGCCTTGGTCCTGGGTTTAGACACTTTAGTGTACATGATGTCTCAGGACATGCCTTCATTCCCTGCTCGGAAACCTCAGCACCTGCTGCCTTCAATTCACCCCATCTTCTCTTTTCCATTTTCTTCTCTCTTATCAATGGAGATGAGGATGAGGAATAGATAGAATATGATGCATGGGATTCTGCAATTGCATGAAGAAGGGATCACTGGTTTCATGGCTTATGGTATTTAGTCTTGTTCTCTGTTATCATGTGTTCTAGCCCCACAGTCATAAGTCCCAGCTGATAGGCTGGGGTGCTCCATCTTTGCCTCCCTGGCTTTACAGCATCTGTTACCCTAATGAGCATGTGAGGTCACACGGTTTCCTGGAGCAATCCTTACTATTCTGAAGCTCTAGAATTTGAATATGAAATCAGCTCATGCTAAAGGTGCTGAAGCATTCTAAAGGTTGGCATCAGTGTTTAGTTTCTGAATCCACCAACATCTAGAAGATAGGAAACATTAATTCTATCCCTTCTCAGCTGATGTTGGATTTATAGCTAGAAAAGAAGTACTTTTATTCCTTGAAGCAATTAGCTTACCTATAAAATAAGAACTATGGCTTTCCATCACTTAAAACTGGAGGGATTCGTTGAGCTTAACCAAATTGTTATCTAGAATTAGCCATGTATTATACTTTGCATTCTGAGGATGCTTTATTCTTTTTGAAACATGATCTCCTACCATATGTTATTTGGTCCTTTGAGCAACATAATGAAGAAAGTGAGGGAGCTATTATAAATGCGAGTGGTAGGTTAAAAAATAAAAAAGAACATAGGAAGATCCTGTGACTTATCACAATCTCACGGCTAGTTAGTGACAGAGTTGGGGCCATCCCATGAGGCTGCCTCATGTTTAATACACAAATAGCACATGCACAATATTGCGTTAGCTTCTCACAAGTGCTCTGTATTGTGTGATGTCTGTATTAACTTATTACATTCACATATCCCGGCCATGACCTCAATGTGGGAGGAGCATATTCCTTTACCCCTCCACTTAGCCATGTTCCTACTGTGCCCACTTCCATGCAGGTGGAAAGGCCAGCACGTCAGCCCTCAATGTTATCCAGAAGAAACCTTGAGTACTTCTATTATTCCTCTTGCACCCCTGTCATAGTCTAAGACAAACCTGCTCTGCAGGAGAAAAGCTGTTCCAGGCCCAGCTACAGCTGGTTGACCATAGGCTGACAGTAAGAAGCAGAGCTGCTCCAGCTGTTGCAAGCAGAAGCAAAGAAGCACTTCCACCCCTGGCAGTGCTTATCCACTGGACCCTCGCCTATTCACAGATCTGTAAGAATAAGCTTTTTTTAATCTGTCAAACTTAGGAGTGGTTTGTTTGACAGTGTTATTATGACAATATCTTACTGTTGTGTTTATATTGTATTGTAATATACATACATAATAGTTTTTATTCCTACTTTATGAATGAAGAGATACATTGAGGCACAGAGAGGCTAGGTAATTTACTTAGTGATGCTCAGTAAGCCTGGGGTTTAGGATTTAAATTCATGTAGTCTTTTTCCAGATCCAAAGTTCTTTGATTCCATATACTGCTTCTCTAATAATCTAATGAAACTAGCTCCAAAACTAAAATCAACTGTTGAGGAACTCTATTTAAAAGGGAAGCAGAAGGGCAGCATGATGTAGAAAAATAATGAAGGATTTTGAATTCAGATGTTCCTAAGTTCAAATCTCAATTCTACTATTTATGATATGGCTTTGTATGAATTATCTGATGACATTGCCTTCAGTTTCCTTAGAAAGATGGTAAAGATTACATCACAATTTTTAAATACATTATTAACATTGCTTGTTGAGCACCTTGGGAGCTAGGAACTGTTCTGGGAACTCATGGTGCTGAAATGAGTAAGACTTAACTCAAATTGCTTGGCACTCTAGAAACAAAGACAGTATGAATTGTGATAAAAGGAGAAGGTAACTATGTGGCATGCGGGAGATCAATAGAATACATTTGTTTTCCTATTTATTTATCTATTTACTATAAGCAATAGATAGTCAATTGACTTATGCAATTTCTGAGGCTGAGGAGTCCTATGATCTGCAGCCAGCAATCTGGGGACCCAGGAGAACCACTGGCACAGTTCCACTACAGATCAAAAGACCTGAAAACCAAGAGAGCTCTTGGTGTAAGTCTTAGCCTGAGTCCAAGTCCAATGTTCCAGCTTCAAACATTTTAACTTAAATAAAATCAGGCAGGGAGAAATTCTCCCCTCTTCAGCTTTTTTATGTTCAGCCTTTCAACACATTGGATGAGGCCCACCCACAATGCCAAGAGCAATATACATGACTTAGCCTACAATTCAAATATCAATCTTATTCAGAAACACCTTTATAGACACACCCAAAACAGCCGAACCAAATATCTGAGTCCCCTGTGGTTCAGTCAAATTAGCACATTAAATTAATCACATCTTGATTTGGGTAACCAGGGAGGGCTTCCCAGAGGTGGTGATATGTACATTGAATCTTATAGACAGGAACACAAATGAAGCTTTAGGGTAACATATATTATGTACTCATTAAGTGTCATTTTTTTTCCCATCTCCTTCTATGGTTATAAGAACAAATACAATTTTCTTAGCCCCTCAAGAACTTTCCAGGCCATAAAGCATGAAAATTTTTTCTTTTTCTTAGGTGCTGAACCAAAGAAATGCTGACTTGTTTGCTGACAGTTAGGGTCACTGAAATGGTTCATCTGTAATTGCACAACATAATTCCACCCCCAAATAGAATGGTTTTTGATGATGTTTTAAAATCTGCAATTGCTTTTTACTTATGAGGTGGATTTACAGTGAGTTATGTTAGAAGGTAATTTAACCTGACAAGACACACCACACCACGCATTCACACATAGAGCTTTGTTTCTCCCTGGAGAAGAAGTTGTTAGAAAGAGCGGTAATCGCTGTAACATGATCAGCATGGGGGAGATTGATCACACCTAGGAAAGTGACCTCTTGGTGGATCTTTGTAAAAGGCACACCTTTCTCGTTGATTGATTACACATCAGGGTGACCATCCCTGGATGGGGAAACTCAGTGTGGTCCTCACCTTCTGCTGGCACATGCACTTTTTCTGTTAGTGGTTCATACAAGATTGATGTGCAGCTGCTATAGAGTGGGGTCCCAAATATTCATACCATGAATACACAGCTCTTCTGAAAAGAGAAAGAGATTTATTATCCACAAATAAAATTACAATAAGCCTAACTCAGACTGATGATTAAATTTTAATAAATCTACGGAGGCTTATCCTGTTGCTGAGAAGGGGAATACGATGTGCTTGCAGAAGAAAGGGCCACTTTTCTCTATATCCTGGCCCTGGCATGTCTCCAGGTCAGCATTGCATGGGTAGTTTTCACTCTCCAATTTTCATTCCAGATCATTACTTTTTCACCTTTGTACAAAATCTCTGTTTATTGAAGCTCACTCCATTTTTCCACTCCAAATTGTCAGAGTCATCATCTGAGTTGCTGGTTAGTTAGTTTCCTTCATTCTTTCAAGAAATTGACACTGACTTTAGAGCCTTTTACTTCATCCCTGTTCTTTCCCACTTTCTGAGCTGCAGGACAGGATGTCCGTTGCAACCTCTCTCTGCCTTCACTGCCTCAATTTCAGGGATCTTCATTTTTGTTATCTCTCTCCGCAGAGCATGTGATCACCTGCTTTTCTTTGGCTTAAATTGTTTCCATTCTGAAATGGTAATTTAAAATCTTCTAGTCTCTGACCATGTTTCCCCATCTTTTCCTATATTTGCATCTCCCTTTGTGATTGTCAATAGGTTTGGCTCTCAAGCCTTTAGGACCTCTTATCCCTTTACCTTTTCACTACTCCTCTGTTAGTCTCCCCTTGTAGTCACTTCCTGCTTCAAACATTTTTGTTGTTGCTGTTGTTATCCTCAAACCCCTTGTCTTATTTCCTTATGTCTTGACCATCTGGAAAATCCTCAATTTTAGATCAACCCATTTTTTTTTGCCTCCTCTCTAACCAGGAGGCTGCATGTTACTAAAACACAACACACAACTCTGAAAATTAAGGCCATCTAATTTTTATTAATACCAATCAATTTCATGATCTCCAAACTCAATAGATCAATAATACCCTAACATTCCTCCTGTGGATTTCTCATTAATTTTTCTCTATCTCTTAAAATCAGCTGTTTTGAAACTTCTCTACTCTCTTCAGACCTCCACGCTTTCTGTTTCTGCTTCTCAGCAAATGATTTTGGCTCCAAATTTATATATATATATATATATATAGAGAGAGAGAGAGAGAGAGAGAGAGAGAGGTATCATTTGATTGAAATTATTTCAAAGTCCTGCCACCTCACCTACAGACTCATTGCATTTGACCATCTTCCTGGCTCTTGAATCTCTCAGTGTAAACAGAACTGGGTAACTACACGTTTTATTTTAAAGCCAACCAGTATCCATGATTTCATGCTCTTTCCCTTCCATCATTGTTTGCTTATCTGATACAAGTGATTTCCCAGGCCAGAAACTCGACTCTCATCTCTGACTCTTCGCTTTCATTTCTCACATTAGACAATCACTAAGTCCTGTCAAAACTACCTCCTGAATATTTCTCAATTTATCACTTTTTCTTCATTCTACTGCCACTGGGTTGCTGCAATAGCCTTTTTATAGCCAGCCATTTGGCCTCCAGCCTTACCTCGATCCAATCTGTTCTTCGTATCTCAGCCAGAGTGATTTTTCCAACATGTCAATATGATTCTGTGACTTTGCTACTTAAAATCCTTCAGTGTGCCACATTGCCTTTAAAATAAAGTTTAAAGTCTGTAAGCCAGCTTGCAAGTCCTCCCCTGTCTTGTCAATGTACCAGCTTGATTTCCCACAGCTCCTCCCACTTCACCTGGAAAATTAAGCTGTGAATCAACTGAATTACTTGAATTTCTACAAATTTGATAAATCTCGTCTTACTTTTGATCATTGCACATGTGGTTGCTTTCATCTTTCTTTTTAATCCCATTCTCTATTTCACTTCTGGTTTTAATTCAGATGTGACCCCTGCTATGGACTTTTGGCTCTCCTTCATGACAGACTTAGATATTCCTCTAACATGTCTCCATTACATCTCCTAGTTTGCCCAATTTTTCTCATATTAAACTGAATTGCAATCATGTGTTTATCTGTTGTTTGTTATGCTAGATAATGAGTTGCTGAAGGGCAGAACTTATCATTTTCAGTGGGTTATCCATGACTGCACAAAGTAGAGGCTCAGTAAATATTTTTTGGCAGAAATAACTATAGTAGCACAATGGCATATACTGTGATATTTCTTATTATGGAATGCATGGAGGCATAAGTGGTTGGATGGCTGGGACCATTTCCACCATGCTGATTGACAGAGCCCCAGGCATGGGGAAGGGGTTGGCAAGGCCACCATTCCAGGAAATTGCTGCTGTTATCTCTCCCAGGAATTGGATGTTTTTGTATAACAATCATACTTATATGCCATTGCAGATTAAAACTCCAGAAAAATTTGTTATTGATGATTAAGATTGTTGTGAAAGTAATAATACTTCATTAGGTCTGCAGAGTCTGAGGGAAGAGAAATGCCTTTAAAAAATGTATTATTACCACACTAAAAATCCTAGATAACCAGAAATCCAACTTTGAAATTTATTAAGACAATTACATTTACAGGAATTACTCTCACCCATGTTGATTACATCTAGTCCTGTTAATGTTTTACCAGTTAAACAATCAAAGACATATAATAGGAGATTTGCTATTTCCAAAGTACAGGGACCACTGTATGTAGCCTATAATATTGGAATACATTTGTGGTATCCACCTAGAGGAACCCAAATAAATAATTATTAAGACCCTCAACCCACAGACCCACCATTGCTTTTTATGGGAATATACAATGAAAATGAAGAATGCTAATATTAATGGTAAATGGACTAATGTCCAGGGCCTGCCCTTTCTTCAGAGACTTGGACATCAGGGGCTACCTTGGAGATGTAGGACAAAGGAACAAAGAAACAGCATACGTAAACAGTTACACAAATATTATCTAAAAATCAACTGTCCACAATACATACTATATGAGTGATTAAGGAACACGTTTTTGTACTTCTCATTTTGCCTTTGCTTTTAAATAGTTTAAGTTTCTACTTAGAACACAGTAAGGACACAAATATTTTTGTAAGGTTACTAATAGTAAGGTGACAACAACATAATTTTGGTTGGTATAGAAGTGTAATACAATGCTAATTGCTTGCTTGGAAAAGAGCACTAAAGCTGGACAATACTGTATTACCAAAAGCAAGAAAATTTCCTAGTAAAATGCTTATGCAAAAACTTCTAAGTAAATATAGAAAGCTGACCTTAATGTACTCTTTAAGTGTAACACAGATAGAGGGTGTAATGTCTCAAAAAAAAAAAAAAACACTTACAGAAAAAGAAAAAGAAACATTGTAGTTAATGTGTCAAGGAAGTATGTTGTATTGATGGCTAATGTCAGGGATTACTGATAAATTTAAAAAGAAGTCAAATGTAATGAAAGTATTATTTTGCTACTTGTATAAAAATACATCACAATAAAGAACAGAGGGCATTTTGCTCAAGCAGGGTACTGTGTCTGTTTGCAACTTGTCCCAGAGGTTCAAGATGTTGCTCCACACCGACACCACTCATCCTTTGGGGACCCAAGAATTCTACTGGGGCTGGCTTCCGGCAGTTGGATCCACCACTAGCCAGGCAGTCAACCAGCAGAAATAAAGAAGTGTAGGCAGCTTATTCATTACAGTACAGAAAATAATCAAGAAGTATAATCATGGAAAATTTTTGAGTTTGTCTTTGTTTAAATATTATCTTTATTTTTCAAAGTTCAAAGGTGTATAATAGTTTATGACATTCATCTTCATACATCTATCACCATTACAACTGAGAAGCTACTTTACATAGTATTGTTTGGGGGAGAGGGTATGTATAGTGGAAGACAGTCTTTTCTGTTTGGAACTAATTCATACTAGAAAAATTTGCATACATGCTAAGATATAGTATTTTATTTTCTTGCCAGGTAGTTAGGTTTCATTCAACAGTGACATTTTATTAGAAATGTACTATCACAGATAATTTCCAGGAGGCAGTTTTAAATAGATTATTATATGGAAAGGGAATTTTCAAATACACAGCTCTGTACTTAGAACTCCTGGATAAAATAGCAAGAGTGTAGTTGGCCTAATGGGATCACTTAAAATTCTGTGTTGCAAAGTATTGCTAAAGACAACTTTAGTTTTCTCATAATTCTAGGTTGCAACCACTCACTTTGCTAGTTCTATTTCTGTTGCAGGGAGGGTATTTGACAATTGAGTGGTAATGAGGTTTAGTGTACATTTTACTTAACCTTCTATCAGGTAGGCCAATTAAAATTTTACATCTGAAAAAGCACATATTCCAATTTCTGCCTAGGGATGTAATATATTAACTTACATTTGGACATGCTTTTGCTTTATTCCCCTCAATTAGTGACATCTCCCAATTTATTCTCTTGGGCTAGTTAGCTTCTCTCCCCAAGGCCCAGTGATAATACACCCCAAACCATGGGTATGATCCCATAAAAGACAGTTGGTATTCATTGAACAGAGCATGAAAAGATAGGCTTTGCCTTTGTCGATTTGTTGGCTAGGCCTTTTTCAATTGTAGCCAAAAAAGTAAAAGTGAGATTGGAAGGATTTTTTTCAAGGGCAGCTTTTTCCTTCTGAAAAAATAAAAAACAAAAAACACATCAAACATCTTGGCCAAGAGTAAATTTACTATAACTAGAATCCTTTCTTAGTAATGATGTTTTCAGTAGATCAAGGCAAGGTAAAGAAAAATGGGCCAATCCTGCTCACAGAATTCTAGGGAACCTAATTGTGCACACAATGACACCAGGATCCTAAAAACAGGCAATGTGACCAAATAAATCAAATTCTAAGACAAAGTTTTTTTTTCTACAACATATTCCAATGACTTATTGAAACAGAATAAATCGTGCACAATTAGACAATAATAACTAAATAAATGTAAGAGTACAGACAAAACAGTCATGCAAAGAAGGAGAGTGGATGTTGAACATGTATGATTTCACTCCAGCAGAGATTCATATTGTTGGAATCCAATTATGCCATATATGTCATCATGTCAGTTTAACAGCTATCAGTGACATGCTCTAATCATTTCTCAGGTTTTGGATCTGACCTTAATCATGGCCCTGTTAGCACAGGCTGCCATGATAGCATACCATGGGCCACATGACTTAAAAAGAGAAACCTGTTTTCCTCACAGCTCTTTAGGCTGGAAAGACCAAGACCAAGTTTCAGGCAAGATTTAGTTTTAGGTGAGGGCTCTCTTCTGGGCTTTCAGATGGCTGCTTCTTTCCCCTTGTGGACATTCCTCTAAATGTGCATGGAAAAAACGAGACCTCTTTCTCTTATCGGGACACCAGTCCTTTTGCATGAGGGCCCCATCTTTCTGACCTCATTTAATTTAATTACCAACTAATACCCTACCTCCAAACACAGTGTTATATTGAGGGTTAGGATTTCAACACATGCGTTATAGGGAGATGCAATTTGGTCTGCAGTTGTCCCTGGGGGCAGTACAGAAACTAAGAAATTAAACTAAACTATTTTTTTAAAAGCAGTGTTACTTCTGAAACAAAATAAATTATTATGCATGAAGATTGAGATGTATCATCCAGATCCTCCTTCAAGGAAAAACTTGTGGCTAAGCTGCTAGGAGTACTGACAGACTTCAGTAGCCAGCAGTCATTGCTTCTGCTATTGAGGACCCGTGCCCCAGGACACACCTTTTCCAGAGTCAATCTCCAAAGCAATTGCTACTGTTAAAACAGCAGGTGAAAGTTCTCAGGGTTCCGGGGCAGGCGGGTAACCTGAGCTGTCATCAGGCCCACAGCAATGCTTCTTTACCCTCCATTCTAAGGTACACACTGATAAATATCCTGGGTACCAGACCCCGGCTCAGGACCTGCTTCCCGAAGAATCTAATCTTCCAGGTTAATCCCATTCTATAGAACTTGTTATATAAAATATTTATGAAGGGTGATCAAAACCAGAAGAATGATTTATATCTTTACTGACAACTAATTTTACGGACTGATTCATTGGACCCATCAGTGTTTCCAAGAGTCTCTTTTTTTAATGTACAAATGCATACATATACTTTTTATAAAAACTAAGCATGTGTGCATTGTTTAGCTGTTTTTAACTAAATCCTAGTTGTATTTCCTCCATGTCAGTACAAAGTTTCACAGTATATGGAAAATTTCAAGATTTTTTATGCTCCCAACTTTTTTCAGTTTTATTGAGATAGAATTAACAAATAAAAAATCATGTATATTAAATGTATACAATATATTTTATTATCTCTGTAGATATGTAATTATTAGCACAGTCGAGCTAATTTGCTACCTGTTTATGTGTGAGAATACTTTGAACCTATTCTCAGCAGATTACCATTAACTGTATTAAATATGGTGGTCTCCCTGAGTTCCTAAGGCCTACTAAACATCCTTATACTCTTGGTTTCTATGAGTGGGAGTTTTTTAGATTTCACATCTAGGTGAGACCATGTAGTCTTCTCTTTGTGTGTTTGGGTTATTTCACTTAGCATAATGTCTTTCAGGTTCATCCATGTTATCAGGAATGATAAATTTTCCTCCCTTCTTAAGGCTGAATAATATTCCAGGTTATTTTTATGAACTCGTCTATGCTCCTTTCTTTGCGCATTCATTCGTCAACAGACCTTGGCTGGTCTTCAGAGAGTGGCTGTTGTGATGGATACTGCAGTGAACAAGGGAGCATAGCTGTCCCTGTGCAACAGTGATTTCATTTCCTTTGGTATATACCTAGAAGTGAGATTAATAGATCACATGGCCTTAGTAGTTTTCATTTTTTGGAGGACTCTCCCTGCTGAAATCATACATGTCCTTTTAGTATATTATAATCTGGTCCTCTCTATTCCCACCCCTCTTTATCTTGGTCTTTTATGACATTACAGTGTTTGACGGGTTTGAGCCAATTGTTCTGCAGAAGAACCTTCAATTTAGATTTCTCGGATTGTTTCTATATATATGTGTATATATATATATATACATATATAATATATATATAATATATTATATATATATATTATACCAGGAAGCACATGCATATCAGTTTGTCCCATTGATAATGTTAATATCCACTACATTTCTACATTGTTAAGCCCCTTTTAAAATCTTCGATAAAGATTTATATAGGTTTAATCTCTTCCTTTCCCATATATTTTCCTTTATATTTTACACTTCAGCTTATTTCCCAAAGTTGTACTAACCCACATCCCATGACAAATAATGGGGACATTATCAAAAGATCTTGGGAAGATGAAGTTATAAATGTGACATTTTTTCTCAACTTGTAAATGTTTGCCCTTAACAGTACCATACAGCAATCTTGTCTTCTTATTGTGGCCTTTTGTCATTTTATGACATGTTGTGTCCACTAAGAAGTACTTGGAAAATGTCTCTCTTGGATCTGAACACGGCTAACCTCTTGTCATCCAAGATATCCAAGATATTGCCTCCATGTGTATGTGCCCTCCACAATGTCACCTAAAACTAAAGCAGACCAGAGGAACTCAACACCACATAAATCCTGTTATGGCAAATAGTAAGAAACACTGGAATGCAGATTACCCCAGGGGACCTTCTCCAAAGTAGAGAAATGAAGGATGCTAGAGATGATATTGATGAAAGAAAAGGGAAGAAAATGGCAGCAGAGAGCAGACAAAACAAATTTTAAATTTCTGTGATGAACTCATCCCAATTCCAATGTTACAAATTCATCCCAATGTTTCCCTTTTAATATCTGAATAAATCAGTATGGATTTAAAATTCTGACTTCTTCCTTTTATCACTATTTGAGCCTGAATAGACTACTTAATTAATCTTCCCAAACTTTTATTTTTTTCATCTGTTTACTGATGATAATAACAGCTATATTGTATTGTTGCTGAAAGGATTAGTAATGTTGGGTGCTCTATTCCTAACTTCCAATAGGTATTAAATAAATGGTATCTACTGTTATAACTCTTCATAGTGAACCTTTCAATGGTGATTTTCAGTGTACAGCCAACATCCACATCACACATTATCTGATTCAATTCTTGTAAAACATAATTACAAATAAGTGGAAGAGTGGCAAGATTAACAGGATTAGCAGCTTTCCAAATCACATGTTCAGAAATTGTCCAAATCGGGACATAAACCCATTCACTATACCAGGTTAAACGAAGAGTGAAGCAACAGTGTCATTTTCCTGCTAGAAAACATTTATTTTTAGAGTCTCTAAATTAGCTACATGGTGATTACATAGCATATGAAATGTTAATACTACTAAAGAAAAATGTCAATTCTAAATCAAAGAAACAAACTACTAAATGGAATTGCAGGAAACAATGTTTCTTAGAAGCAAAACAATTATCTCAACGTTTTCTCATAAGAAACATCACCCCCCAATATGTGTCTAAAGACCAAGCCACTGTTCCTTTGTCTATTTTAAGAGCTACAGCATGATGGGTATTAGAAATGTGGTAATTACATGTTCTACTGTTTGGCAGGACTTCATGCTCATTATGGAATAAATTGCTTTTTCTATTTAGCTTGATGGGCATTTGTTTGTACTTAGATAAATTAATTAATTATGAAAATGATAGAAGTATACAACTATTTTAAAGTATAAACTATGTGCTGGCCTGTGCCTCTATAACATGGCTTGTGTCTACATGATCTTCAATCTATGAAAAGACAGGTGAATAAACATACATAAACTAATCATTTAAATATTAATTGTGCTTCTACTATATGACTTGTACTGTGCTAGACTGGAGATTAAACACAACAAAAACATACTGATTGCCCTCAAAGTGATTGCAGTTTGTTGGAGGGAGAGAAGAATAGATAAAAATATATCATGCATTGTACACAAAGAAGCTTTAAAAAGATAGTTTGTGATATATGTCATAAAAAAATCATTTCAGGACTCCAGAGCATCAATTAGTGTCCCACTTCCTTCTGTGAATAGCTGAGGGGCGTCAGGGAAAATCACGTACCTTCAGAATAACTTTCTAGCTCTCTGGATCAACCACTATGCTGAGCTATGGGCCTCTGGGTACTTTCCTGCCTGGAGTCATGTCTCTATTTGTTGCAGTTGAGTTTCTGTACAGAAAACAGCAATCACTTCTTGTCAAATCCAAGACCACTTTGCATATATATAGTCTAGGGATTTTTTTTTCTTTGATTCAACTTTTGAAAAAGTTTTATCAAATTGTATGCCATTGGCACAAAGTAAACTTTCCACCCCCACCCCCATCAAGGCTTTAGTCTCCATTAGTTTATCTATTGCATTGGATAAAGATGGTATTGCATTGGATAATGATGGTGTGCATTGCAAGTTAGGATGAGTTTCAGAGACCATCAAGGAGTGTTATGATTCTTGGACAAAGCTGATCATTTGATATGATTTTTGTTTCTGATAATTTGCTTTGTTAAGCTCTTAGTCATAGGATTTCTATATCACAGCTCTTTATAGAACATTTTTATTCATTACTTACTTCCCCTAATAGTCACAATAACACTGTTTCTCCCTTTCTGTCAGATGCAGAAACTGAGAGAGAGCAAGTTTATTTAGTTTGTTCAATACCACATAGAGAATACAGGCTAAAAAGATAAAACCCAAATTGAATGATTCAGGATCCAAAAATCTTTCCTCTTTACCAACATACCAACTTAATGCTATGGTGCCTTGTTCTCTGCTTTCCTTTTCTTTCTCTACTCTCTCCTCTTTCCCTTTATTCCTTCTCTTTCTGTCCCTTTCTTTCCTTCTCCACTGTATTCTCTGCCTTCCCCTGCCCCTGCATTCTTAATCTTTCCTTTTCTTTCTTTCCTTCCTGTCCTTTACTTGCTTGGCTTCTTTTTTATTCTTTTGATTGAAACTATTATCTAGACTAACATTGGCTCACCTTTTCAAACTCGCCTTTTCAAACGGCCCCACCTTAGTGGTTTGAATCAGCAGGGTTATCCATTTCAAACAAGTATATATGAAAGATTATGTATTTTGTAAAATCATTGACCAGGATTTGTCAAGTATCTGGATTAGAATGGAACTTCATTTACTTCTGGTTCTTCCAATGAGCATTTGATCTTTCTTGGGCCTGATATTCAAACCTACAGCAGGCAGGGGTCTGGCAGCAAAGGAATCAAGCAACCCCTTCCAGGGAAAAAGTGAGAGAGAAGTAATATAGACTTTTAAATATTGAGAGCCATTGCAAACAGCCCTCAGTTCTCAATATTGTGCTCTGTTTGCTCATGCTCATAACTGGGTGAATCAGATCAAAGCAAGGTCAAGTAGGGAATATCTGTGTTTGAAGCATAACATAAACAACATGTGTAGCATATATGACAAAGATGATACTAGAATGACTATTGCTGGTGCTGTGTGTTTGAAGTCTAAGAAGGAAAACTACGAAGTAGGAGATTGAAAAGTCCTCTAAACACAATACAGTATTTCCATTCCCCTTTACTAAACATAAAGCAATATACCTTCTATTTCCAGTTCTTATTTTGTTTCTACATCTTTAAAATAAATCACTGTTGGGATTTGTATTTGAAACTATTTTTGGAAATAACTGGAGCATGCAATTACTTGGGTAACATGCAGAACATTTAGTCTCCATCTCCCCTGAGTTCCAGAATTGTCCCTTTTAGAGTTTACATCTCAACCACCTATCTGTGCACTTTGTGTCCAGAGACCAATGTGAAATCAAAAAAGATAAAAGTCTTTGGGAGTATTTGTGCTTTTGAACATTAAAACCTCTGGATCTAGAACCAGGAAAGTTCTGGATTCTGCATCCAAGATCTATGTATAGTACTCTGTGATGCTGGAATAAACAACCTGAGTCCTTTGCAGTGTACTAATTTAGAAAATGAAGAGATTGGACTAAAATAAAACCTATCCCTTTGCATTATTGTTGGAATTGTCTGTGTTCTGAAAGCCTTGAAATGCTAAAAGAAATGCAATAGGCCACATGGGTGGATCGGAATCACTTTCCAGTTTATCTTTCATTGACTTTTATAATAATATTGTAATAGAACACATGTTTTTGAGGATTAATGACTGATAGATACAAATTATCATAATAATATTGCTTTACTGTTTCCATCCTGGTTCATTAACTATCATTAGAGATGTCATGTGACTTGTATTTGCTTGTGTTGTGATGTAATCATCCAGTATCTGTATTTCTTCCCTCACCAAAGGATCCCCAAGTCTACCATTTGAATCAATGGAAGTGTGAAATTCATTTCCGGATCATCTCTTTAGGAAATCACAAGGTCATTGGCTCTCATCAAGAACATCGATGAGGAAAACAAGATACTGGAATAAAGTGAGAAAGAGAGAGGCTAATTCCCTCTGCTCCCTGAGTTAAATAGTTCCCCTGTGGTTTCAAGTTCAGTTCTGTTCTGCTTTTAATTTAAAACCATTCTCGACCAGGCAACTGATTTTTGCTAGTCTCTTGGGTGATTTTCTAAGACAGATTTCACTGTATTCTACCCTTGTGTGTGCACTTAGGTCCCATTAGCAGTAATGGGTGTTATGCATGTATAACTCCCATTAACAATAATGGAAATTATGCAAGTGCATCCAGAGAAAAGTATGCTCCCAATGTTGGAATTTTTTCAGGAAAAGTACTCCTTATGCAGCATTTGGCTTTGTTTTAGGTTCTCTATTGTGGTGACGATTTGTGCTGCAGAGAATGAACACGGTGTAAAAGGCTGCCAGCTTCTCCACGTGCAATCTGTACAGTATTTTGAAAATCTTGGCTTATCATTTTTTTTTTGCATGACTAAAACAACAGTAAGGCAAAACTTGTTAGAAAAGTAACATAGATCCAGATCATTTCATATAGGGTCAGGAGGGGGCTAAGTAAATCCCTTAAAGCTAGGAATTACAGTAGATAATATCCCCTGTTTTGGGTAATAAACATAGTGTAGATTTGAACAGATGGAGAAAATAATTCTTCAAAAACAACTGAATGTTATTTATGCAGACCATAATAACATTCTTCCTGATGAATGTTCTTTAACCTAAAGAGACAATTTGTATCATAATACACTGTAGTCCAAAGGTGGTATTACAAGGGGCTGTGAATCATCAGCATATTAATTTTAGAACAAATCATGCAAAGCAGAGCCTTTAACTTTAATATGAAGTCAAGAATATGATTTATCTTCATTTCTGTGAGTGGCAGAATGCACTTAATACTTAAAATGTTTTTGGATTGTCAAGATGATGTCTAGGTATTTATCTCTTCTGAGAGTACCTTTTGCTGACTGTCCAATTTACTTGTTCATCTGTAAAAGAAACTGGTCTGTGTCTAGTCTTAGACACCCCCTGACACTGCTTGGAGATGGATAAAGTAACAGAGTCTGAGTAAGGCTTGAGCTTTGGTAATAAGAGAAAGGCACATAAGAAACCTTGGAGTGTGTAAGAGCACAGCCTTGGGGACAGAACCACCTGTCTTACAATGCTGACCTTGTTGCTTAGGAATTTATTTGATTTCTGTGAACCTAAGTTATCTCATTTGTAAAATAAGGATCATAATTCTCATCTTGTAGTTGTTGTAAGGATTAAACAAAGTCTAAAATTACATTAGCAGAGCTATTATTAACAACTATTAATTTATTCAGGGAAATAAAATTTGATAACATAGGAAATCAAGACATTAATTTAGCCAATCAGGTTGACCAGCTAATTAGTTTTAACCTGTTGTATTTTTTTAAAGGATCTTTTTGTTTTTCATTATTTAACCATAAACATGACTGTGACAACCTCTTCTTCTATTTTTGGGGAAAGGTTAACCATAATATTCTCAGAAAAATAATTCTAAATATGCAGGCTAACCCTGCTTTATTATTCTGATGTCTTATTCTTCACATTAACAAAAATTAAACAATTGTAAATTCTAATTTTTTAAAAAAATATAGGACAGAAGGAACATAAAACTTTTTGAACAATAACTCTCAATTTCTTTCCCTTATCACTGTGATAATGAATGTGTAAGAAATTTGTAAACACTGCAGTTCTTTGCAAAGTATGTACAGTATCCCTCAGTATCTGTGAAAGATAAGTTCTAAGAATCTCTATATCCAGGATACCACAGATCTGTGATCCTTAAGTCACTTACATACAATAGTGTAGTATTTGCCTATGACCTATACACATTCTCCCATACCCACATACTTTTGACTTTGGGTTACTTATAATACTTAATATCATATAATGCTATGTAAATAGTTGTTATCCTGCATTGTTTAGGAAACAATGACAAGAAAAAAGTATGTAAATACTTAGTAAAGAAACTTTTTTTTTTGGAGTGCTGAGGATAGAACCCAGGGCCTTACACATGCTAGGCATGCACACTACCGTTGAGATATATTCCCAATCCTAAAGACAATTTTTTTAAAGAGGGAGGGATAGTGAGAGAGTGAGAGAAAGAGAGAGAGAGATAGAGAGAGAGAGAAAAAATCAATTTTATTTAGTTTTTCATGTGGCTTTTGTTGCTCGGACACTTTCTCGTGCACATGGTGCTGGGGTTTGAACCCACATTCTCGCACATGCCAAATAAGTGCCGTACCTGCTGAGCCATCACTATAGCCCCCAAAGACAGTTAAAAAATATTTTCTATCACCTGTTCACTTAATTCCTGGATATGGAACCCAGGTATGCAGAAGGAGACAACTGTAAATACATCTGACTGCTACTGTCTTAAAGATATTGAAATAAATTACAGATATCACCCATTCACTCAGTTAATTAACTAGTGGTCACTTAGCAGGTTAACAGTGAAAGGAGAAAAAGACTAAGTGGCCTCAGGAATGATACTTATCTCTTAATTTCTTCATCTGCAAGATGAAAATAGTTGTGTTTGTCAGGTTGGTTCGAGGAGTACTTGACATAACCTGTACCACTTGGGGTGCGTAAGCACCGAGGTTTCTCTGAGGAAGTTCTTAAGAATGGAGGGGACAGCTGTAAGGGATAACAGTTGTGAGCTGTAGCAGCAGCACACCATTTTGGCTCCTGAGGAAACACTGGGACGGGAGGGCAGATGGTTATGTGAATGAGAAGGGCTCTAGAAGGTGATACTGGACCACTCAGATTTTCCTAGGACCAGCATCCTAGGTTTTTCTAAATGGCCCTGGTGCCAAAAGGATGAAGCTTATCTTTAAAAGATCTCCTCTGCATTTCCTGAGGATAAAAGATGCTGTCCCATTTTATTATGACAATGACTACTTGACACAATTCCCCATTTAATCCCTGATATTTGGAAAGGTTCATTTTTTCCTACAAGGAAAATTACAGTTATTGAAGAATGATGACATTTTTATGACGTTTATAAAGATTTCTGATTAAGTTCTAGATAGACATTCTACAGAGTTGATATAATGTATTTTAAGATTTTTGTAGGAGTTTATAGACTTTTCTTTCATTAAATATTCAATTTATGCCTTTATTGATTATTTATTTACTTGAATGCACTGAACATAGCTTATATACTCCTAAGAATTAGGTTTGTTACAACCGCTTATAGATTTTTGCACATAAAATTTGTGCATGCTGATTTGCTCAGGTTAAGATAGTTACCAATGGGTAACTAGTAAATGTTATACCAAGTACTCTTTATCTTCTTATCTTACTTGATTTTCCTTTTGTGGTACTTATTACCACCTGTTCTTATATGTTTTTGTTTATTGTCTGTCTTCATAAGGGTGATGACTTTGTCTATTCCTGCTATATCTCTGTGAAGAGATCTTTGCCTAACAAATGGTAGATATCTGCTTGTTGAATGAAATGGTTGATGACCAATTGCCTCCTTTCAATACCTCCATCCTCTTGGGTAGGGCAGTGGGAGAAATGAAGAATAGGTTTCTACGGGATTCATTGGCAACACGGCAGCAACCAGGAACCAACTCAGTCTGTTGGGCAGCAGGTATAGGTATCAGCTCAATGTTTTCTATGAACTGTACAGATACTTCAATTAATATCTGAGCCTTGAGTTTGGGATCTGTGCAAAAGAGATAATATAACCTTCACAGGGCTTCAGTAAAGATCAACATAATAATATTTCCTATTGTTTTGTGGACTGAAAATCTGAATTGTTATTAAAATATGGCATCATTGGTAAATGAAAAACATTTAGAACATTATCCAGATAGTCTTGTTCTGCCTCCAAAAGTTCTATGAGCTTGGGGCTAATCTCTTTTCTAGGTCTCAATTTCTTCACCTGGAAAGAAAGCTGTTATTAATGATCCTGAACATGTTATCCAGCTATGTAAGTCCACATCACTAAAAGGCATATTTTTCTTTTCGTTTACCTCCCTGAAGTTAGAGATTACATAGGAATTCCTCCACTTTCTGTAAAAATATCATAAAAGAGATTTAATGCTAAGTGTTTGCTTCATTTTCATATCATCTTTAGGCACCATCCTTCTTAGAGTGACAAATTCACCATCTGACAGTGTTCAAGTTTTCAGTATCTTTTACTGCAACAGCCCAGAGTAGTTAGGAGGACACCTTTTCCCACATAATTACTCCCGCTGACATGAGACTCAGCACATTCGACAGAGGTGGCTTGCTGTGTTGGCAGAGAGGGTGCCTGGTTATACTGGAGTCCAGCCTTGCTCGTTCCCATTATTCTGCCTTTGGAAGAATGTGCCCTTTACCCCATACTACATATGAGAAAGAAAACTGCTTTGCCTGTACAGCTCACTCTAGTTCCAAGATGCTCTGAGGAGATGATGACAGCCCTGGGCTGGATTTGTGGGTGAGCGATAATTACTAGGTCACATCTTCTGTTTTAGGCTGATGAAACCTACTGTTCCTGTTGACTGTCTGGGCACTCTACCCAGAGCAGAACTGGCACCAATCCCCCAGGCTACAGGAACTGAGGCCAGGAAGCTGATGCTCTGTGTGGAGGGACTTGATAGCATGCAGGGTATGTTATTAATTGGTAAGGAGATTTCCCTTAGGGTGACCTTTGTTTCCCATGTAAGGAATGTGAAACCACCCTTTCACCAAGCCCAGACTGGGGTCATAACAGCATTTGGACACAAAGCTATTAGGAGTAAATGTAGGTAGAAAGCTACTAAGTCAGTGTTTGGGTGTGCAGTAGCACACTTGGATGTTCATGAGATAAGAGAAGCTGCAAAGACCAATTGGAGTTCAAGTACCTTATATTTCAGTTCAATAAAATGCTTTAAAGCTTGCCATAACCTCATTCCAATTTATAGGTCTATATCTCATTCCCACTTCTCAGAATATGTTCTGAATTCCAATCGGGCAAATCTTACAACCTTTAAAAAGTCACATTCAATTTTACCTCTGTTGCTTTGCTCCAGTTAAGCCTTTGTTCTAGAGGAATTCATTTAATTCTAGTATTTCTTTTAAGGTGTTGAGCAATCCTTGCCTGTCTCCTTTGACCGCATGGCCATATAAATTTATCCATTGTCGGAACTATTATTATATTTTATGCTCAATTGTTGGATTTAACACCTTCACAGATTATATACCCCTTGATGTCAGAGCAAAGGTGTAGACTTTGTTTTTCAACTTCTCGTGCTCCCTAGTAAATGCTGGAAACCTAGTAGTTCCACACAAATTTATTTTTTAGTTGCAAACTTCTACATGGCATTTAAAAATTGTTTTTTTATTCCTAATTAAAATGATAATATTTTTGATCCTCCAAAACTTATATTAATTTTAAACTCTTCTGTATAAATCTGTAAAAAGCAATGCAAAGAACTTAATACAGACTCTTGCATATACTAATGCTACATCACCTTTGCTGGCTCTGTTTCCTGTGGCAGATTGTCATGTCAACATGTCATGCTTCACCATTAGTCCTGCCAAGTGAATATGCTCCTACATCCTTCTCTAAGGTTCCCAGGAGGAGGAGAAACCATCACTCAGGTTTTGGGGCATGACCATCTTCTTTGTTTTCCCCTACCACCATAAAACTTCTTCTGCCAGTCAACATTATTTCCAGCATTTTCTGAACTTATATTTCCCTTTAACTGATGTGCTGGCCTCTTTTCCTAGGAAATTGTCCATAAATATGAGCTGTTTATTCATTATCACAAAATTATAAAATTGTAGTCTTAATAGAATTATTATGAATGATAATAATTTGAGCAATTTTGTATATTTCTTTTTGAAATGGTAACAGGATCTTTCAGTAACTGTTTCATATATTTTATAGAATGCATTCAAAATCATTTGCTCAGATTTTTCCTGAATGCTTTCTAATCATTCTTAATTAATTTTAGATGTAAAAAGAATGAGACATCTTTTCTGTTTAAAGAAATGTCTTTTACACAAAAGTAGAATGTGCAACAGCTGGTTGAAAAGAACCCAAAATGAAGAATTATAACATTGTGAAAAGAAAGATTAATTTTGTTTTTATAAACTTGCTTAGTTGTTGGAACTAGCTTGAATTTCTCAAAGTTGGTACTTTGAAAGAACACAAGCTATATTAGGGGTATCAGTATCCTAGAATCAGATACATTTGGCATTCTGGCTCTGTCTTTCTTAACTGGATGACCTCAATCAATGTGTTTAACTTCCTTAAGCCTCCACTTTCTGCTTTGTAGAATGGGATAACATAGCAGCATCTACCTTGTGAGATTTTCATGTTCATTAGTGTCTGTAGAAGACAACATGTGCCTGGCATATAGATAGCGCTTGCTGCAACTCTGGAGTGAGAGCATCGGCCAGGAGAAACCTGCTTTCTTCAAAGTACACTAATGATTTCCCATGCACCTACCTTGGCTTGATATTCTTTTTAGCTTTGAATTCACTGGAGCCATTTCAGTTACAGCTTTTTCCAACTGGGGAGCTGGAACTTCATTAACTGAACTATTTTTCAATGTCTGGAGGGCTCCTTATGAAACTGGGGAGAAATATAGGGAGTTTTAGCCATAAACAAAATTATGGATTAATTTATAGTACTAATTGCTCTAAAGTTTACTTGTTTCAACCAATGTTGAAAATTGTCATGTGCCTGAGTATGTGTGGCAGCAGCTACAGTTGGATCTGACATCAATTCTGTTCATAGACATAACTTGAAGCAGAATATAGTAGCCGGAAGCCATGGTGATAAATGAGGCCACAGTTCCGGCAAGGAGGCAGCTCTAATGTGGACCACTCTTTTACTTGTGTACTTTTTCATTCATTTATTTATCTAATATTTATTGAGGAATTTCTATGTTCAAGGCACTGGTCTATGTCCTTGCGATGCATGAACTAACAAGAGCAGAGTTTCCGGCCCGAGAAACCTATGGACTAGAATAACCAATAGTGCAAACATATAATAAGACAGACAGATGCGAAATGAAATAAGAAAAGTATAGGAGAAAGAGTGAAAAGGAGACTCTAACTTAGATATGGGTCATGGAAGGTCTCTTTGAAGGAGTATTATTTAAGTTAAGTAGGCAGTAGGGAAAGGGAATTGAATCTTGTTTCAAGGAGAAGGATGAGTGTCTAAAAAAGTATAGGGCTTGCATGAAAGTTCTGGAAATGAGGGCCCTTAAGGAAAGCTAACATTTTGTCACCCCTTAAAATGAGTACTTTAAAAACTATTTGTTCAATATTTATTTCTGGGGGCCAAGGAGAAATTGACTTTTCTATTAAGAAAAATTATATGCAAAACACATTCACTTGGTAATTCACTTCAGCTGGGTCAAAACAGAGTCAATATTGTGCAATTATTCAGCAAAATGTTTCTCGTTTTCTTCTCTTTCTTCAGTTAGCATGTGTTTCAAACTGGAGAATTTCTTTGGAGGCATATTAAAAATGCACAATTTAGATACTAAAATGAATGACTCATCCCTGATACATAGCATTATGCCACATATTTGGTTTTAGAAATTTAGCTTACTGTCAATTTTTAGCTGTTACTCTAGATTTGTTTTGTAGAAATACTTAATAAGTCAGTATGTTTGGGGAATGAGGCTAATGCTTTTATTTACATTTGAGGGTGTTGACTCCCTTCCGGAAGCAACACCAGTGTAAATTTTGCAAGTTAAACCAAGAGTTGGAGACTCAAGTAAGCAAGCCCCTTAAATCTAATGTGCACCAGTGAGGCATGTGCCCCTGCTGGTCCCACCCATAACAGGGTTCATAAATAAGTTAAGGACAATTGGAGCATCAAGTGCAGAGGAGCAAGAACACAAGACAAGACTGAAAAGATAGATGGAGTCCAGTTAGGAAGTGCCTCGTATGATGTAAATAAATGGAGCTTGTCTATAAGAAATGTGAGCACTGAAGAATGTTAAGCAGGGAAATGACATGGCAGAATTTTTGGTTTACAAAGATCTTTCTTGCTGCAGTGTGGGCCGTGGCATTGAAGGGAAGCAAGATTTAAAGAATGAGGATTCTTCAGTGGAATGTTGGAATAATTGAGATAAAGAAGGATAGTAAACCGATTTAGGAGGTTGGTGCACCAGTCAGAATGTTGAGAAGTAGAGCTTGGGGCGTGTCTTGTTAATAAAGCATGATAACCAGAAGTATTTAGGAAAGAATTACCAGGTGGACCTGTTAGCTAGTAACACAGCCCCATCCACCAGACTGGAGTGCAAGGGTGACTACAGTCCAGGGTCGTAAGGCACAAATGGGAAGAATAAGATGAGGCACAATTACATAAAACATTAGGGATTAGAATCCCCCAGAGATTACAATAGGAATCCTGGTAACAAAACTGACATCCTAGGTGGGGGACTTAATTTTAAGGAGACAGATAGGAGGAAATAAGAGAAGTATAAAGAGAGCTGTGGTTGGGTGAGGATGTGGCTATTTGGGGGATCTCAGTCTAAGGGCTTTAACTGTCACACTCTTGTATCAACAGCTGCTTGGAAAGAATTTGAGAGACTAGGACGCTAATAGCTGATAATGACACAATGTTTTACATATTCAATTTTTTTCCTTCCTCCACAGAGAAGCCAGAATTATTAAGTGGAAAGCAAATCATTCATTCCTCTGCTTAAAACACTTTGGGGTGGGGGTGTATTTTAGATAAAGATAAAATAAATGCTATGGTTTACACATCTCTGAGTATTCTGGTGCTTGGCCAACTTTGAACTTACCTTGAAGTTCTCCCCCACCCCTAGGGTTTAGCTACCTGATAATTTGTCAGATTTGTTTTGCTTTCAAATTACAATCAGCATTTTTGCCTGTTTTAAGGTTTCAGATACTATTTCCTCTGTGTTAGAAATCTCTTCTCTCCACTCTTCTTTCTTTCACATTTTAATCTAAATGCTGCTTCTTCAGGGCAGTTGCCCTGTTATGTATTCTCACAACTACCTCTGTTTTCCTTTCATAACCCTTGTGATTAAGTAATCATTTTAGACCCAAGTTCATTTAGAAATAAGTTCTTTCATAAATAGACTCCCCACGGGGGGTGGACTTCGTTTGTTTAACGTGGTCTTTTACTTAGCACAGTATATGGCTAGTGTATGTCATTTATAAATATTTGTTGAATGAACAGTTGATTCCATGGATTTTTTTTATATACCCTGTGGGTACACCTTAATCTAGAGCAGTGGTTTTCCAGTGGCAGCGTCCAAGTCCTCAGGAACAGAGAAACAGCATCTGTGCATGGTGATGGGCCTGCCTAGCATCTTTTATGTTGCCTCACTTGGGCAGTTACCCACTTTACTTAAGTTGGGGAAGAGAATGTAGATAGAAAGGAAAGAATGTACTTAAGCTAGAGTGGTGAGGGAGGAGACTGGAAAGTGGGAAAATTGAAAGACTAAGTTAGAAGTAATGAATTTGCTAAATACAGTTATTCCTAAGCAGAAAGATGATGTTTGACAGAGATTTTGCTAACATGGATTTTTTTTGAGATGTTAATTGAGATTTTGATGTTAATTTTTCTTCTTGAATTTTCCCCCTTTTCTGTCCTCCATTCAAGCAGATAACAAGTTGCTACTTCCTTACCACATGAAAGATTTTTGGCAGGGGTTCCTGGCTGATTTGCCCACTGAGGATAATAGAATTTGAAGAGAGAGGAAATTGGTATCTCAGTGTGAAGCCAAAAGAGACAGAAGGTTCTCCAAGAAAATAAGAGCTTTTTCCAGGTCTGGGGGAAGGGGCAGTTCTGTGGATCCTTAAACAGAAGGATTTTTTTACTTCTTCCCTGAAAGGGCCCAAGGGTACAGCAGGACTTCAAGGGGAAATATCTACATGTTGAACCAGTCGGTCTAGATGCCAAGCTTGGTGCCCCAACCTTGTTGAAGAGCCCACTTAAAGCATAAAGCGTGGCTTAGAAACAAACTACCTCGGTGGCTGCCATAAAATCTAGATCTTACCAACGTGGATAGATAGATACCTCTATGATCAGTGCCCTTGGGGCTTAGATTTGGAGTAGAACCCCAGTACCTCTCTGCACAAACCTGGGTGTAGGAAAAAGCCTGGAAATGACTGAGGTTGAATTTCTTACCAACTCCATGACTAGATACTCAGAATAATAATTAAATGATTTACAGACAATAATGAAATACTATTTTGCTTAAGATTCATACCTGCTATATTAACAAGTGAACAGTAATTTAAAAATGTACAGTGATCTTCTCTTCCAATTTTGATAATATAGTTCATTTTAATTAACAATTCTTGTATTTTAAGTTGAGTTAAACTTGCAAAATATTTCAGAGCTTGGCACTAAACTATCTTCAGTGAACTATCTGATCTCTCATCCATAGACAACTCTTTTTTTTTCTTTTTTAAGATAGAGCAAGAGCAAGTGAGCAAGAGAGAGAATCAATTTTATTTTATTTTTTTCATCTGATTTTGTTTTTTCTGACACTTACTTATGTTTTTTTTTTTTTTTTTGTTGGTATACGTAAGAAACTTTTTTAAAAATTTTATTTTATTTTCTTATTTCTTGAATATGGACTTACAATTAAGGGGGAATCATTATCAAACAATCAAGAACAAATGTATATTCACATAGCAAGCCAAGGCTGATGTCATTACATGGTTTTCCCCCTTGGGTTCCCCAAGGTTCCATGTTTCCTCCAATGAAACCCCTGTG